>JBCJKE010444277.1:0-14853 GCA_039654525.1 Melibe bucephala | reverse complement strand
TGGTGCTATAATCATAACCAACGCTTTATTCGGCTTGTAAGGCCTCTATTCACTATGCTTGTGATGACGAGAACCGGGAGGACATTGACCTCCACGATTCAACTCCCTTCCTTTCTACCCTCCCCCCTCCTCCATTGAGACAACCCAACCGTCCTTGACAGTTCCATAGTAGTATGAAGTCTACTCACCCTAAAACCCCATGACCAATCCCTGCATGCCTTATAAACCTATGGCCGTAATGCATGTGTATCTTTAATGGATGGGTGTCGATGTTGCAATAAGGCCGTTTTGAGTTAGCTGTATGACAGTGAGTTCAAGAGATCGATCTAATATTATAGCATTGTGTGAGCAATGTGTAGCTACATGTAGCTGATTGCTCACACAATGCTATATTATTAGATCGATCTATAAACGATCCATAAAAGACAGTTATAAGTGAAGTGCAAGTCCCAAGGTCAGCCAATACACTAACAAAAAGATAGTGAAACCACAAGAACAAACATCACAAGTTTCTACACTCACTAAAGTGAAACGTTCTAAATGATTTGGTTTGATAGGGAAACCCCACAAAGCAGTTGCTTGTCCAGCAAACTAAAATGAAGACACACAGAGTTGAAGAAAAGGGCATCATGTGGGATATGAAATGACAGTTTCAAATTAAAATTCATTCCAACATCGCACCTGGTCCGAATTACACCTCTATTGTGTACTGATCCAGAGGCAAAAGGGTCTTGCAAGAAGGAATCGGCATACTAAACAAATGAGACACAAAAATTCCTTTATTTGTTATAAAATATAAATCATTACAAAAACAACGACCAACTCTTCTCTAACTCTAAAATACTTCTGTTCTGTTCTAACGCTAGCTCTACTCTGCTTACTAATACTAAGGGTATATATACATATGTATGAATCTATAATATATCTCTGTCTGTCATTAGTCTTTACTCTTTCATTTGCTTCCTGTCCAGTATTGTCCAGTAAACAAGGGATAAATTTTCAATTTAATTCATTTGATTTCTTTCAGCTGAGAGCGATGCATGAGTTGTTTGCCACAGTTTTGGCCCAGAAGGATCTGTCTAAGGCTGGGGATTTGTTTTCATTGAAGGACAATACCATTGAGGAGGACCTAGAGGAGATTGTCCATGAAATTAAACTCATAGCTGATGCGGAGGGCTATGAAGAGAATGACAACGATCAAAGCGTGGTTGAGATTTGCATCACCCGTATCACGACTGCCATCAGGTGTGTGGAGAAGAATGAATTAATGTGTTCCTGTTTTGCTGACTATTGCTGCTTAAATTTTGCTTTTCCCTCAGGGACTGACGGAGCATGCAGAGGAGAAACAAGAATATGGATGTTGAATTATATCTGTCTTCCAGTCCTGTGTTCATTTTGAAAGAGAGTGCTTACAAATGGTTGAAAGATGTTAAAAGTTTATATAAAATAATCTGCTCATAAATGCATTCATTTTGGACTTTTCAATTGTATTTAAATGATTATATGACTTTATTTGGATGTGTATACATTATCATATAAAGTTGCTCTGGCCAGCAGTTTAAGAACTGAAGCATCCATTTGCAGCTCCAGGACATTTCGTTCATGATCTTTGTATTTCAGCTGGAGTTGGCATCATCTGGGATTAAACATACAATTTCTTTTCACTTGGTTTAGTTCAAAGCATACTTTTAAAAATCCATTGAAAAAGTAGTGCAATATTTTTTAATTTTTAATTTTATTTTCAGTTGGGATTTTTTCCCCCCTCTGCCTTTACAATGTATTTATTCTAATTTCCATGCTGAAGATGAATGTATGAACACAAAGGATAATCCATATTCTCACCTATATACTTGTGAAACTGTTTTAATCACAGAGGGCTTTGATGCTACTGTATACCCATTTTTGTCACCTTTAATAAAGTTTTTTTATCTTCTAAAAGGGAGACAGATAAAATTGAACGACATGTTGGCTGCTTGGTGGAATTGCTCAATATGTGTCATCATCACAATTTGACGCAGGTCACAAAGGATGAAGATCCACCCCATGCAAAGATTGCCTCAGATGTCATGAGCAGGCTTTTCACAGTACGTCATTTATGGTTTTTCTCGTCCACACTCCCCATCCCTTTTTTTTTCATTTCACTTCATATACATGTACTTCCTTTTTGGCCATTACGTCCCAATGCTTTCTCCAGCTTTGCTAAAATGATTGAGCTATTCTTGCTTTCTATAAAAATTTAGACCCTGGTTTCGCCAAACATACGAACAATCTCAACTACACCGACACACTTATGAGGCTATCAATATTTTGTAAGTTTCAATTCGACTCATTATTCCATTCATCATTTGGTATGTTTGCCTTTGTAGACACCTCAATTGGTGTGCATGCAAGATATGTCTGGCCTCCTAGTGAAAATGGGAGGTAATCCTTCATATTGGTTCGTCTTCACTGCAACAAATTAAATGAAGTTCAATATTGTTTGAACGCCCATCGAGAAAGGCCACCTTTCAAATCAATATCTATTTGGGCTAAATAGCTGTTTTAGCTGCTTCCAGAGGATTTGATACCTAGCAGGATTCTGCACATATTATTAATGTTGTTGAAATCATTATCATTATTATTATTATTATTATTATTATTATTATTATTATAGTTGTTGTTTTTGTTATTATTATTATTATAATTATTATTATTATTTATTATTATTATTTTTATATTATTATTATTGTTGTTGTTGTTGCTGTTATTGCTATTATTATTATCATTGTTATTATTTATTATTATTATTATTATTATTATTATTATTATTTTTATTATCATTATTAATTGTATTATTATCATCCTCAAAATCATAATCTTTATTGTTGTAATTATTTTTTTTTTTTTTTTTTTTTTTTCATCATTTAAACAATTTATGTTTTTTTTCCCCCCAAATCCCTTTTGTCCACCAGTATTACAGCAATCAGAAGGTGATGGAGTTAGCCATTCCTGCCGTCGTCCGGTTTCTGGATTGTGACAACAAAGATCTCTCTCGGAGTGTGGCCAGCTATTTGTCCCTGGCCGCCATTGAAAGTGCCAGCCTACTGGCCCAACACATGCCCATCATCCTGGCCAGCGTCCTCAAAGGTCGGCCATGGTTTTCGTTTGGCCTTCAATGTCTTTTACTTCACAATTTTGTTAGATGGTGTGTTCTATGTTGTTCTATGGTGATGGTGCCATTTCTGTATATATCTAGAGACTTCTCTAAAATGAGAGACTAATCATTTTTATGTAATTGGTGGAATTTCTACCATATGAATCTTCTCCATATTGTTGTTGGGGGCTGTCTAGGTTTCTAAAATAAACTTCAGGGTATCTGCAACAAGAATGAAACATTGATGAGAAACGTACTTCCTTTTAAGGATCAAACAAAGCATTTCAAAAGTTGTATATGTCTTTTGATACATACACATATACATACACACACATGCAGAAGCAATTAAAAACCTCCAAGTAAATCATTTATAACCGTCCACTCGCCCTGGTATGTTAGCTGGCTCTCACTGTAGCCCCAGCCTCTCAGCCCTTAAGACAGCGTTAGTTTCTCATCCTTCCTTCACAGGGAATTATCTTCTGGGCCAAGTCATGCCGCAGATTTACTCCCAGAACCCGGAACCAGTCATCAAACACGTGGATGACTTGGCCAGAGTCCTGGGCCAATGTGAAGCCAATGAGAAGATTTGTTTCATCCAGTTGTTCAACCAGGTGGCCAAAACTAATCCAGAGGTGAGTAGCGTGCTGACGAACTGCCGTGTCCTTCAAACAACACAATCCAAGCTTACCAATATGACATTGAGGATGTACTCATACATGGCATTATGAATGTGAAGCAATATCTGAAGTTATCCTCTTCCCCTTTACCCCCAAATAAATCACTAAAGTTACATGGTACACAAGTGTTCAAAATGGAATAAGGACTTAACACAAGAATTAAGAACAGGCGACGAAGGAATAATTGTATATTTATAGTTTTGTTTAGCCCGTTGTTGTGGACAAATTCCTTTTTTTTTCTTTTGTATTTTATCATTGTGTTAAAGTATACTATTGACATGATATTTGTTGGGAGATTTAAGGTTTTTAAATTTGTACATGTAGTAATAAGTGAATTTTAATTCCCTATTGACTTTCCTGTCGCTACATTTGTGTGACTTGTGCACGTCACCAGCTGTGTTCTACTGTTGTCATTTGCCGGCGGTCTGTGCGGCATTTGTCTCCATCCTGTCATTGATAAAGATTCATAAAGCGCATAATTTTACTTTTAAAGTTAAAGGTAAAGTTACATTTAAGTCACATCAAGGATGAAGAAAAAATTATAGTAGTGTCATAGTCTAGTTGACATGTTCTCAAGCTGAAGACTATGAGTATGAGGGGCCGGGTTAGAAAAAAAATGTTTGCACTATATTTTTTCTCATTCCTCTTAAGTGTAAATTGAAAAACTTGCAGTGGAAGATCTTTGGTGGTAAGTGTAAAATGATTGCTGATCTGTACGATCCTCCAAGTGTTGATGTGGTTCTGTATGGAAAAGGCCTGTCATAGATCCCCTTGTAAAGCTTTTTATTTCAATAATTTATTATACCATACGAAGCTCACAAATATGCTAAAACAAAAATGAACATTATGATTAGAGGATTATTGTGGAACTTCTAAGGTCAATTTACATGATATGGCTTTTCTCATTTCAGTCACTAGAGAAACATATCAGCCAACTTCTCACGTACCTGTCTTCATCGCTGCTGTCTCCTCTCGTGCTGATGATTCTGGTCGACCTGGCAGCCTCTCGTCCCGCCCTGATGGTAAAGCATGTGTCTAGCATCCAGACAGTTTTGGAAACACAACCAACTCTGATGGCCCAAGTTGCACAGATCGTTGGATCTGTTGGTACTGTTGGACAGGTATTCTTCATCTCCGTGTTCTCCATGAATGTTGATCACAGTATTGTTTGATTGAAAGATGGTAGAGTGTGTATGGTGTCAAAGCTACCGCTGTGAAGCAGTTCATTTCTTATTTAGCACAAAGAACTCAACATGTTATGGTAATTGCCATACATTACAAAAAAACTCACTATCCTTCCCATTTTCTTCAGGGTTCAGTTCTAGGTCCTCCCTTACGGTAATCTTCAAACTCTCTGTGCCGGGAGACACATAAGGCTTGGATGTCTCTCCTCCACTGCATGTGGACAGCACTCCATGTTTTCCAACATGCACGGCTTCTCTCCATTTTCACCGATTGCCGGCACATTGTTTTCAGTTGGCCCCTTTTCCTTCTTCCCTCTGGTGCCAAGCAAGAGCCACAGCCCAGTCGCCATCCCTCTCCTTCCTCATGTGCCCTATCCATTTCCATCTCTGTCACTTCACTTCTTCACTCGTCTTTCCTTTTTCTGCTATCTCCAGAACCCTCTTGTCGGAGACTAGTTGTTGCCATCAGATCTTAAAAAGTCCACCATGTCATATCTCTCAAAGCCTTTGATGCCCAAACAGATTTGTGTATTATATTTATTAGATAACATACAAGTTATAAGACTTATTTGGTGAGACCTATAAGATAAAAGATAGGCTTAATATACTCCTTGATTTATAATATTAAATATGAGTTACATGCGATTATTGCTGTTAATCTTCATTTTTCTTATCAATTCACTTTGCTTTTAGAAAGAGGCAGAGGCGTCCATGGAGTTTCTAGTGAGTAAGCTTCCGAGCACAGATGTATCAATACTTCCTTTGGTTCTTCAAGAGACTCGGGCGCTGGGTTTGTCCAACAAGTCCCTCCTCAAACACCACCTTGACCAAATCAGCAAGCTGTCCACCTCTGGCTCTAGCGCAGTCCGCCTTTTGGTACAGCAAATCAAAGAGGATGCCAGAAATCTGTGAGAACTTTGACCTATTACTATTAGGTTGCTTTCAACTTTTGAACATATATATCTATCTCAGGGATATTTAACTTTGACCTATTAGGTTGCTTTCGACTTTTAAACATATCTATCTGTCTCAGTTTCTCAGGGATATTTAACTTTAACCCTTGGTGTGCCAGGCTCTAAATATTGGCCAACCCAAATCTTGTTGATGCAGTTTAAATTTCAAGGACAGAGGGGGCAAGATTGAGTGATATCTTGAACATTTTGAAGTATTTTTGGATACAGCAGTTTCTCTAAAATTCGTTGAAACCAGTGCCGTGTTGTGGAAGAATGCTCTGAATGAATCTTATCTTTACATCAGTGAATGAAAGAGGCAAGTTGATAAATATATTTCACGGGACATTCAAATTTGAGTGGTGATCATTTTTTTGTTCACAGAGAATTACTAAAAGCTTATAAGGGACTTTTATGTTCAATTATTTCCAAGGCATTTTAAAGTTTGGGCCTTTTTACAATTTTCTTTAAAAGACATTTGTATTTCAACCTCAACCCTTTTTTTTTCTTTTCTTTTTTATTTTTTTTATTTTTTTTTTTTTTACTTTTAAGTAATATTTGTATTTCAACTCTGGTAATTTTCTCAGGGACAATTAATTCAACTCAGCTCTTTATACTCTCAAGCATCAAGAAGTTGATTGGCACAGGGATGCTATGTCCAATGAATATCCAATGAATATAATATGACAAAATAGGCAGAATGTTGCAATACTAAACCTTCATGGCTAATATCTGTGTAATGTTTGGACTTAAAAGAGAAAGATCAGCTTGAAATGAATGGCTCGATTGTATGGAGCATCGTGACACCAAAACTCACATACAAAAGTAGAATGTGGGGACTTACATCTAAAAATTTAGACATTCTCGACTTAACCCTCAGAAAACATTTCGGAAATGTCATTGGTATTGACGAGCCAGACAAATTTACCGATGTAGACCTATATCACCACTGCAAAAAAGTCAAAATCCAATGATGGCATTCATTAGGACATATATTAAGAAGAGACGAAACGTACATACTCAAAATGCAATGAAAGCCTCCTTCAAAATGACCACCTACCTTCCAATAGTACTTAATTTATCAAGATCCAAGAAATCTGATAAAATTGCCAAAGTCAACCAAACCAAAAAGCTCAAACACAAATCAACATCTTCACTGCATTCCACGAAGCCAAACATCGATGAATGACCTCCAAACATTAAAAACACCCGCCCAAAAAAGAGACATCTGGAGGGAAACAGCAAGGCAAATCTCTGATGCACAAATATTTTAAATGTAAAGTACTTCATCAGTGAGATGATCACAGTTAAAGGCGAGCATGCTACCTTCATAGTGAGATTTTCTATCTTTTTGATGTTTATAGAATTTGGACGTTCTGTTTCATCTAGCAGCTTATAAAAATTATGTAATATTTAGAATATTGAATATATTGATGCAACTTTCTAAAAGTTTTATTATCTGCTGTATTATGATCTCAAGTGAATTAAGAATGTTTGAATCAGTTTAATTTATTGCAGTATTATTCTTAATAAAGAACTTAAAATATAAATAATAATTATACAATTTGTGAAATTAATATACATACATTCTATTATTTTCAACCATAATAAAAACTTCTTTTGATTTTTTCAAATGTGTTTAATGTGATAACTGTTCTTTAATAAATTATTTGAAAATATATTATCAATCGGCCTATGTCTCAGTATGTTTATATGTATATATGTGTAAATGTATGAACATTTCTGTTTATCTGTATAATGTCTTTGCGTCTTGTTTTAAAAGATCAATAGGTTTGGCAAACATTCTCCCTTCTATTGTTTTCATACAAAGATCTGGTTCCACGTCTCCAATGAGGATGGATCAATCTGATTCTATTGGTGCTTCAAACAGTGCTTCCACGACCCCTGCTCCAGACCAGGATGATGAAAGTTCACCTCCGAAGGAAATGAAATCAGTGTCCAGTCAAACAGAGGGTACTGTGACCATTATCACCGTAGGCAACCCCCCAAATGCAAAGCACCCAAGTGGAACTGTCTCTGTGAAAAGTACCGGCCTTCTAACCCGTGATGTAGCCAGCCAGCACAGCTTGACCAAATCATCAAGGTTAGGGTCAGGACTAGGGAGAACTTTAAGAATCATTAGCCATTACCTAGATGTCCTGTAAAATAGGAATTTTATGGATTCCATTGGAATGTTACGTTGAGGAGTGAAATGGCTGGAAATTATTTTTCATATCGAAAAAGTAACAAAAACTTGTCAGTTGAGATAAATATACTCTAATAGGATATGAAAACTGAGGAGGTGGTCTAGAAAATACAACCAGTAATCGTCCTACAATTTTTACCATTGAATGCATGAAGTTGATTTCATGTCTACCATTATTCTTGTCAGCCTTGCAAACCATTACCGATTCTTTAATTATTTTGTTCATTCTTAGTTCTATCAGTGAAACCTGTCCAACTGAAACCGCCCAAACAATCCTGTGGAAATACCCTCTGCCCATTACCGTCTTTCCAGATGTGTTGCCGTCCTTCTTGTCAAGTCTCAGCTATTATCTTCCTGTATTTTATTTAGCTTTCCCCACTTTTGTTTCCCTTCTAATTTTCGTTTTCAATACACATTTTCCAAGCTATCATGTCTTAATGTTCAGAAATATTTCAATTTTCTTCTTTTCTTTTTTTTAAACTAAGTATAGAAGCTAATTTGGTGATACTCTCAAGTATGCTTTTCACTTATAATTTTGTCTGTCTGTGGAATTCTTAGCAAATTAATGTTAACAGCATTTCATCTCAAAACTTTTAAGCTGTTGTCATTTTCCCCTATTACCTGTGCCTCACATTCATATGAAATTACAACCCTTATTGAAATCAAACTCTAATACAACCTTTATTGAAATCAAGTCTGAATTGCTTATGTTATTGAAATCAAGCTGATTTGCACTGTGTACCTTAATGGACTTATTGTACGTTTCAAGATATGTAAAATGGAGTATTGAATAACATATATGATATTTCTGTGCATGTCGGGAGTTGGTCATATTTTTGCATGCAGAAACTTTGAATCTTAATTCTTACTGGAGACCCAACCAAAGACTATGTGTTGAATTAAGAAGAACATGAAGTCAATGAAAATGTGCACGCTGAATGTATGAACAGCAAACAGCCAGAAAAATATGAACATGATAACATTTTACAATCCTCCTGCTCAGAAATAATGCAGTCGAAAGCCAATATATGAGAATGAAATATTCACACCACTGGAATTGTCTTAGCCTCATTACACATGGTAGCAGTGATCCTCTTTGAAGGCATTAGTCTCAGAAACTAATGTGCACAAATTTCAGAGAATAAATATAAAGTATTCATTAAAAAGTATGTATATCTGCTCTTTGTTTTGTGAAATTTGTAAAATGCAGTTACCAATATTTTTCTGGACAGTGATGAACAACGAGACAGGATATTGCAGGGATAAGTTTATAAGTTACAACAAGGCTTTGTTAGGAGTTAATTTTGATTTGTTATAACCGACTAAGGCACTTGTCAAACTGCTGATTGCTGAAAAATAAATCAAAGTAATGATAAAAAATAAATAAATTGCATGTTGTGATGTTCGTCACAGTAGGCCTATTCAGAGTGAACAAGATCTTGACAGTTGATAAAGCCATGAAATCCTTTTAGTCAGGGCATGGATAAAGTGGTAGTCTTTTGAGAAGAGAAGAGGTAAGGGTGGGGTTGGTTGGATAATTAATGCAACAATATCATGTATATCACCGGTATGTACTTTATGCCAAGATTACCTTTTTCCTTTGGATATCCGCTTTGGTAGGAATGTTACTTTAGATCAATGGTCCTTGTTTTGATATTGTGTTGTGATTGATCATGTAATGATACATTTGCTTGATAGCTTTGATTACCACTTGGCCAAGGAGGAATGGGCAAAGCAACTTATGAAGATTAAACATTTCTCTGGCTTTATGAAGAGTCGAAAGAGACTGATGACAAATCCATAGAACAATTCATCATGTCCGTTATGATTGGTCAAAGGGTAATCGAATTGATCAACTGATTGCTGGCTGAACGCTGCGCTTGAGGACCATTCCTCTTCCAGTCGGACATAGCGTTTGTTAATGAATGAGAGAGGGAGACAGGATAGAAGTTTCCTCAATATGGCTTTGCATAACTTACAATATTCGATAAAATTGATACAGTGAAACTCTGTTATAGCGAAATAAAATTGATACGGTGAAACTCTGTTATAGCGAAATAAAATTGATACGGTGAACCTCTGTTATAGCGAAATAAAATTGATACGGTGAAACTGTTATAGCGAAATAAAATTGATACGGTGAAACTCTGTTATAGTGAATTGAAATTGATACGGTGAAACTCTGTTATAGCGAAATAAAATTGATACGGTGAAACTCTGTTATAGCGAAATAAAATTGATACGGTGAAACTCTGTTATAGCGAATTGAAATTGATACGGTGAAACTCTGTTATAGCGAATTGAAATTGATACAGTGAAACTCTGTTATAGCGAATTAAAATTGGTACGGTGAAACTCTGTTATAGCGAATTGAAATTAATACAGTGAAACTCTGTTATAGCGAATTAAAATTGATACGGTGAACCTCTGTTATAGCGAAATAAAATTGATACGGTGAACCTCTGTTATAGCAAAATAAAATTGATACGGTGAGACTCTATTGTAGCAAAATAAAATCGGTATGGTGAACCTCTGTTATAGCGAAATAAAATTGATGCAACGAAACTCTGTTATAGCGAAACATAATTGATACAGTGAAACTGTTATAGCGAAATAAAATTGATACAGTGAAACTCTGTTATAGCGAAATAAAATTGATACAGTGAAACTCTGTTATAGCGAAACAAAATTGATACAGTGAAACTCTGTTATAGCGAATTGAAATTGATACAGTGAAACTCTGTTATAGCGAAACAAAATTGGTATGGTGAAACGAGAGCAAATGGCCCAGCACATTTTCTTGCTATTGCCGAGTTCTTGTTATTCCTACAAGACAAATTTTCCAAGGGTAATAATCTTGTTGATGTCGTCAGTATCATCACATGACCATCTGTGCAGTTTGCAATGTGATGGGGGTTGTGTCACACTACATATGGGGCGAAAAGCATCAATGGTACCATGTGCATTCGAGCCAGACGAAGGTGAGAGGAGGGAGGGGGTCACCTACTACATGTTGTTATTCGTGGACTCCACAGTACAGTGCTCAACCCTTGGAGAGCCAGGCTCTGAGAACCTTTACATTGTAAAGAGAGTAATGGATACAACTTGGTTAAAAAGATATGTGGATTTTGAACTAATAAAAATCGCAGGTAAAAGTGAATCAATAGCATAGGAACAATATTAACAATCAGATTATATGATGAAAAACATTTTAAAATTCAGGAAGTAATACATTATGTCTTTAATTAAATGCTTCTCAAAAACAAAAAATTAGGGGCAAAAAACAAAACAGAAATTTCACCTTGGTACTCAGGCCTGACCTTTGACATTATATATTTTGACAATTGGGCTTAATAATAATATAATATACAACATTATTAAAGTTGTCAATCCCAGTCTGAACTGAGCTCTAAGCACTTAAAGGAAGCTTCTATCCCCTCTCCTTCCAATAAATGTGTGGTATGTTAACAATTTTATATTAATGAATATTTCAAAAAAATTAAATAAACTACATCACATGAGATGAGATAGCCACATGGGCAATGTAAAAGGGACATAATTTGTATTGTCCTTGAACATGCGTACTTAATGTTGTATTTAACTGTATTGTACCTGTGTAATTAGTCCTAAAGGGTCATCGCAAATGGTCTTAAGTGTTAAGGGGTCATCTCAAAGGCGCTCCTCTTTCTGGGGTGTGAAGCTCGGCTGCTGTGGTGTCAGGATGTATCATAATGCCATTGAAAATGCTTATCTGAATGATACGCAAAAGTCCCTTCATTTAAAGAGCTCAATTATGATTAAAAAGTTCCTTTATTTAAAGAGCTCAATAATGGTTCATAAAAGTCCTCTATAAAAACAGGAAACAAGGACATAAAAGTTTACAATTTGCACTATAAGTAGTAAAGCCTTCAATCCCCAACTGTCTGTATCTTCGTCTTCCATTCAACAAATGTGGCCCCAGTGTCATTGATTGGGGTTTGTCTTCCCGTCATGACATTTACAGGACAGTGCAGCACTAGATCGCCTTTGTCCCACTGCGATGCAATAAACTCGGGGCAGGCAGCAGAATTGCTGTATCCCCAGCAATGAATGCTAGCTCTCGTTCTTCCACACTGACACTCGTAGTCTATTTACCCGTGTACGTTATCTTCTTTTTATGTTGTTGGATGGGTTTTTGGGGTCAGAGGTTGTATCTGTGCCTGTTGGCAAGTGCTCTGACCATTCAGTTTTTCCATGCCTCTGCCAGATCAAAGTTTTCTGTATTGGCAGTATAGAAGTAAAAGGGCTTCTTAGACAGACATCTGGGGTGCCTTTTCCAATATGTGCTAGAGTGGACTTTTGTTTTTTGTGTTATTTATTTTCAAGCAGTATTTTTATAATAATATAGTCTTCCTCATCAAAGATGGGGTGGAATAATACTGCTCATCGTTGGAAGCCGAGCCCAAGGCGTTGATTTTAGGGTGTACAATGTGATTCTCATGGAGTCATTGAGCACTGTACCTTTCTACAATAATGTGAGCACTTCTACACCTTATAGGAGCACAGTACTGTGTAAAGCTGTAGCCCAGCGAATTTGAGGATGTTCATTGGATCTTCTATTGCATTCCCTTGCCCATATTGTCCCTGCCACTTTTCTGAGGATGGCGTTACGTTTTCTACGTTTATCTGCAATGTTTTCAAGGTGTTTATTATAGGTGAGTGATTGGTTGAGGGCAACACCGCAGTATTTGAGGGGACTTTCTGTCAGTACTATTTTGCTTTTAGCTTTTACACTCAATGATCGCTATGAATAGTGATTGTTAATGTTGACAACATTTTACGTGGATGAACCAAATGTTCTCCACTGAGAGCTGTCAAGTATTAGCAAGGGAAAAGAAGCAAACAAAACAAAGCAAGAAAAAGTTAAAGTAAAAGTTAAAGTCATTTGAAGAAAAATCACTTCTGCTATTTAATCTATTTCCTGTTTGTTGTCAACCTTTCCTAGGAATTCATATGTGGAGCAAGTCAACTATTCTGTGCTTAAACAAAATGATGAACAGAACTCTGCCTCAAGTCATTCTGGTGCTAGTTGGACGCAGGTAAAAAAAGTCCTTTATTTAATTATTTTTGTTTTGTTCTCCATTTCTTATCTACTGCTTTTACGTGTAGGGCTGTCTGCACTCAGTCATGAAAAAAGCATTGAGACTGAAATGCAAACATGGGAAAGTCTTTGGATCGCCAACTCTTGAATGGCTCAGTGAAAAAATACATTTGAGGTGTCTCTCAAGAGAATCAAGGCCAGACAAATGTTGGTGTTGCTTTGATGGTAAACCACTCGTCTGCGACTTGAAATGAAAATCATTGCCATTCTAGGCGTCCTTTATTTCATCCGATTTGTAAAACGAGGCTTGGCAGCATTCCAACTTACCAGGGGAGTGTACTCTTGGTGCAGCATTTTTAAATGCCATTCCAATATTGACTATGCACCAGGTTCAATATTAATATCATTTAGTTGCTACATGGTGAAATTAGTTAGCAGAGAAATAATCCAGCAATTTAATAGTATTTGAATCAAAAGTGTCTTTCGCCATTTAAAATCCGTTATATTTATTTACATACTAATTAAGGGGGGAAAATCAATGTGAATAGTACTCAAGATGTTATTTAATTTTAAATTTTCTTTGGCTCTAACCATACAAGCTTGTTTTTGTTTTGTTTCTTCTTACCATTTCAGCATCCACACGTCCGTGATGGGGTACAACTCTTCTGTGAAAAGCATTTAGCAAAGATCAAAAGTTTCATCAGTAAAGTCAATATAACTCTTCCCCTGCCTTCAAAATGTAGTATTGTCAGTAAGTTTGGTCATTGTCTTCAAATTCAATTTCAAATCAGCTTTACTCTTGATCTTCAAGAGGAAATTGTGTTACAGATCACATGGCTCTGTGTCCCTTAAAAAAAAAAAATCGTATACACATACATACACATACACACACACATAAATATATATATATATACATGTAAATATAAAATAAAAAATAGATTATATTTAACATGGTCAAATATGGGATTTATTTTTGTATCATCACATATTTATGGTAACAATTGAAAATTAACATTATAGAATGTAATTAAATTCATAATTTAACATAATGTAATATAATTAACTTATATACTCTAAAATTTTGCTTTATTGGCCTATGTATTGTGCTTATAAGGACACCTTCTTCTACCTTACAAAGGAAGCCTTCTGCAAAATGACGGCTTGGTTTAATAAAAAAAAAAAAAAAGATGGAACAAATCAAGACAACTCTACAAAATGACGCCTTGGTTTATTCAATCTTTATTATCGATGTTAACGGCTCCATATTTGCTTTCTTGACTTCTTTGTTGGAGACCCATTTAGGCCAATATATATTTAGGATTCTTCTCTAGCTTTACATTTGCTTTAGTCTCAGATAAAATCCTGAACAGGGTGACATCCCTTTTTCTTTTCCTCCCTTAAAGACGGCAAACACAAGCGCTATCTGCGACTACACTTTGACTGCGCCAAGCAATGGGATCAATGTCTGTACACCGGTACGTCCTTCCTGCTGAAAACTAGGCTTCCCAAAGGTTGGCTGCACCTCATGTTCCTTGCCATTCAGGTACGCATGGTCTCTATTTCACCCACTGTTGTTTACTCTTTCAAATCTATTTGTATGTTTGTAGCGTTGCCTGTGCCTAC
>JBCJKE010444167.1:0-12500 GCA_039654525.1 Melibe bucephala | reverse complement strand
AGACGCCCATCTGCTTGAACCGCCACGAATGTTATGGTAGTTGTAGTCCTTTTGCGTCAATACTGACCATCTTGTAGCATTGGCAATGCAACGCCTGGTCTAGGGTAGTATTCTCAGAGGAGTATGGATGCCCAGCCACACTCGCTTCCCCTCTGATCTTCGCATCATTTTCTTGGATTCAGAGTCATGAACTGGTCAATAAGTCTGAGGTACCAGACGTTGTAGGGGTGAATGAGCCGAAGAGGACTATTTGGTAGGAATTGAATTTTGCCGGGATGGCGGTCGATATGGCCTGCTCTTTTCGATTTTAACAAACCGAGAACCCTTTTAACGCAGAAAGGCACGTGGGACTTTCCTAGTTTATCGCCCGTCACCGATGGGACAAGGCACTCATTTATCCTGCCTACTACAGGGCAAGGAGGTGAAAAAACCCCCCCGAAAAACTCGGATTTTTAATTCAAGCTTATAGGGCTGGAATCAAACCCGTGACCTTTGGCCTGGTGGTCGAGTGTCATGACCACTAAGCTATACCGCGCGCTATACCGCACCACGAATAATAAAATAACGAATAAGCTTTCTTCTTGTGATGAAGCTGATAACAAACCTTTCTTAATGCCTACCTTTTGGCTAGTCTGTTGTTTTTGGGGGTTGTTGTTGTTGTTTGTTTGTTTTTGTGTTTCTTGTCCTTTTTCTTTTTGCATTAAGGATCTTATATCAGGGGCCATATGCATACCAAATGCTTTTCATGGTTTGCTCTCAGTTCCACAATCAAAGGAAATCACTAGTCAATCAGTCCCCAAGCCCTTGTCCTCTGTCTCAAAGTAGTCCCCAATTATTAGAAAAAACAGTATTCCTTGATAGTGATTCATGCAATCAACTCGCAACCGTTTGGCTAAATATAACTGATAGTTGAATTGCCTTGCATAACAAAAAGCAGGACAAAAACAAGAATAACAAAGACAAAAATAGCTACAAGGTCAACATTGTTACTGGAGGGGAAGATGTCTTCCCCGCCCTCCGTTCAAGTGGCAATCGTCCCTTCAGACACATATACATAATGAGAAGAATGGTAACACTATTTGTGTTAGTAATTATAAATAGTATGTGAATAGTATAAAGAATATCTGTGGAGGACTTTATGGTGGTGGGCACTGCATTAACAGGTCCATAATATTAAATGCCAATCAATAATAATATATAAACAAAGACCGCAAGATCGACAGGAGAAAATTCTTCATTGGTCCATTTTTGTTTAAGAAGTTAAGGGTCACTTCATGTTTGTGAACTTTATTTTGTTAGGTGTTGGTTTCTTTTAGCATCGGATATAATTATGTTATATTATAGTCATCGACGTAGATATAATGTTTCCCGTTGCACAAAAGACAGAATATATGTTTGATTTCACGGCGTGGTTTCATCTTTGATCAAATGTAGCCTTTGCACACTGTGTCTCCAAGCAAGACTACAATATAGTTGTAGAGCTGGTAGATTTAGATGGCAAGCATATTCTGTCTGGTGACTTAGCCTCAATTTCGGTTATTAAGTTTCTGTACTCTTATTACCGGAACTAACTTGAATTCAGTAGCCAAGTATAGTCTCTCCTTTCGGCAAGAGATTGACCCGTGACTTCCCTCCCTTTCCGAAATGGACAACCGCAGAACTGGCACCCGTTGATCTTGTGGTCTTTGTGGGTATTTAAGTGGGGGGACGAGATTATTATCGCTTACTTCGCGTTTCGCTGGATCTTCACACCGCAATTTTCGTCCATTACCACAAGGCCAGAAACTAGATTAGATCTAGAATCCTGTCTGCCCACAGTCACAATGGGGTAGGGCATTTCTAAATAGATTAGGGCATTCACAGACACACGATTCAGTGGTGGTAAAAGCATTTGTTTTTACCGCTTACATTGTTCCTTAAAGCCACTGTCACTAAGACATGAAGACTAAGCCAAATCATATTTTAAGCCGTGTATTATCTCTTGGGGAGACTTTTACTATAGGGCTCATACCAAGGGAAGACCGGAATATCTCAGGCGTCAGCCGCAGTGCATCGCCACTGAGGCGGGTTATAGGGGTGAAATATCTTGCCCAAGGAAAAAATAAACCAGATGCCGAAGTGGGGCACGAACTCATGATCCGACGGGTTACAGTGCAATGCCTTAACAGTTCGGGCACCTGGCTTTAGGAATGATACAAGCAGGTTTCGATCGTTGTCAACCGGAATTTTCTTTCGGTGTAATCTTTAAGGTGGTGTCATTCAGTCAATCAGTCAAAACTTTTCACGCCTACTTTCTTCTTCATTTATTTTTGTTATACGATTAAATTCTTTTCATTACACCTTGCAATAATAAAAAACGGCATTCTTTCATTGCCACAACTAAAATTTTCCCAAATGCCATAGCTTCGCGTTTCACTTCCTCCTAGGTCACGCATTCCAAACACAAACCCTTCCTCCTTAAAAATAGTACACAGACCATAACATTCCTTTTGATCTCCCTGTTACCTCACAACGTCAAATGCTTAATTAATGCACGAATTCCCACAGCTTTTTCCCAGCGCAATTCTATTTTTATTTCCTCGGGTTCTCCATTCAATCTTTGTGTTTTTATTTTGTTTTTGGGTTTTGTACGTGCGTTTGTGTACGTGTGTATGTTTGCGTGTGTGTTACTTTTTCTTACTCGGATCGTATTCATTTCCCTCGCAATGTTGATAGAATGCATTGTTCCTCTCTTCGTCCCGGATTAGCAGAGGCGTTGTGCAGCTGGTGACTCATGTCCCCAAACCAACTCGTTGTCCGTAGGACCGGAATTCCGCCACCGCACCAAGTCGGAACAACTGTCTCCATCGAGTCTGCGGTCCTGCCATCTCCTCTACACACGGCCCTGCCCACAATATCTAGATCTGCTAGCTCACTGCACAAAATCTCCTCTCGATCCCGAACGGACGCTCAAGTATCGAAATTGACGCACTCGTGTCTTGCTCTTTCCACGACGGCAGCGAGCAAGAGCAATGTAAAGTATGCTTGCTGTCGGTGTAACGATTCCCCTTGAATGAAGCACTTACATGTCAATAGGTTAACCAATTGCGGCAAGGCGTTGCTCCAGATAGGCGCCCATGATATTCGGATCGAGTTCTTACGTCGAAGGCGAGACGGACTGAGCAGGCGTATGGGCAGATGTACGTGCAAAAAAATTGCTCATGGAGCGATAGAATGTCAGGGCTTAAAAACCTCGTTGTACATCATGGATTCTATTAATACACCGTGTGTGGGATACTACGTGACGGTCGACAGTCGCAATGTGTTAAACTTTGAAATACATACATACATACATACATACATACATACATACACACATACATACATACATACATACATACATACACACATACATACATACATACATACATATATAAATACATACATACATACACACACATATACATACATACATAAATACATACTTACATACATACATACATACATACACACTTACATACATACATACATACATACACACATACATACATACATACAAACATACATACATACATATATACATACATACATACATACACACACATATACATACATACATACACACTTACATACACACTTACATACATACATACATACATATATACATACATACATACATACAAACGTACGTACGTACGTGCATGCATACATACATACATACATACATACATGAATGCATACATACATATATACATACATACATACATGCATACATACATATACATAATTCAACGTAACTCTAGTTCTGTAGTTCTGGATATAGTTCTAATTTGAGCATATAATTAAAAAAAAATATAGGTCTCCATCCAAGTTTTCGATTTTGACTGTTATCATGTTACAATTGATCAAAGAGCATATAGCAATAAAACACTTTCTGAGAAGGAAGGTTGGCGAAGTGTGCATATTTTCTAAGTTTAGTGCATCAGAAGGACCACTTTCACTGAGGTGAATTTAAAACAAAAAATACAAAACCGTTGGGAAGATATCACACTTGATGAGTTAAGAAGCTAGTAGTAGTGATAGCGTAGGAGAGAAAGTTTACTAGCCACCTCGACTTAGAAATATAAAAAAACCGGCTTGTGATATTCGTTTTTCTCATGTGTCTTACAAAACATTTCACTTTTCAATAACCTGCCGACGGACCATCAGAAAATGTTGACAGTTGTATTGAATGTTTACATCAACGCAAAGTTTCATAGCAATCGTTAAATCATTCGTTTTAGGTATAACGGCCCGAGCGCGTTTTTTTTTTTTATCTTGTTTTTGTTTTTTGTTTTTTGTTTTTTTTCTTTGTTTTTTTTTTAAAGCCAAATTGCATAATATCTAAAATTAGGCGAAACGTACTTGAAAAGATGGAGTGCGGTTAGCTCAGTGATTAGGGCACTCGACCACCAAGCCAAAGGTCACGAGTTCGCTTCCGGCCCGGCAGGCTTGATTTGAAATCCGGGATATTCGGGTCTTTTCGGCCTCATTTACCCGTAATAGGCAGGATAGACGAGTGCCTAGCCCTATCGGAGACAAACGATAAACTAGGAGGTCCCATGTGCCTTTTCGCACGCAAAACAACTCTCTTGTGGTTAAAATCGAAAAAGAGTAGGCCATATCGGCCGCTGCCCTGGCAAAGTTTAATCCATATCAACAAATCGTTCGTACTCATTCACTCTTACAACCTCTTGTACTTCAGGCTTATTGACCATGGTACCAGTTCTTTACTTTGAATTCAAGTATGACAGACCAGGATCAGAGGTGAGGAGGGTGAGGCTGGGTATTCATACTCGTAGAAAAGTAGCCCAGGTATAGAAATGCCATTGCTAAATTAAATGATCGTCAACATTGACTCAAAAGGTCTAATTTGTACGTGTAAGGTGAAGTGTAAAAGGGATTCTTTCGTCTTGTAATGTTGTAATGAAGATGAAGTGTGAGTGGGCATGCGCAGATCACTATTCAAATCCGAGAAAGCTGGCCCACTTCGAGATTGATCCACCTCAACCCCATATAGTATGACGCGGTAGTTATTGATACAAATGCAGTTCCAAACATGAATAATGGTTCTTATTTAGAAAAGAATATAGACTATCTACTATATACATGCCACAGAATCACAATACCACAAAATATTTATCAAAGCGAGGATAAGGGTGGACAAGAGCAGAACCCTCCAACATTACAACACGAAAGAATTATAATTAAAATCCACTTTACAAGTAGATCTAAGTCTCGTCTATTTTAGTTCTTTTCCCTACGGCAATGAAGTGACTTTAAATTTGGCACCGGCTTTTATAGGACAGCATAAGATTGGCTAGATATTCACACTGAGTTGCAACTGCCTCTTTATAAAATCGAGTCATAGTGGACTCTCTTTATCAACCAGCTGTGATTTAAATATGGCATAATGTATTGTGTCAACCCTTTTAGCTACTGCTGTATGCTACGAGCCATAAAAATATTAATATCTACTGATTTGCTCAAAATAAGGTGTATCCATCGAGATATAATTTTTGGATTTCCCCAAGGTAAAGTGCTTTGCTGCAAATGAGCACTTGTTAGTTTTTCTACTGGATTTTGTGTGCTTAAAGATATTCTTTAGATATTATTTGTGCAAAAACACATATGAATGCAAGTTGATAATATTACAGTTCTAGCTTTGATTTGTGTATTGTGTTTGAGTGATTTGTTTAAACGAAATATAGCCTTGTGAGCGACAATCGTCTTGCATTCTGTTTCAAGAGTCATAGCATGAAAAGACTGGAATCTGTGACCAGTAACTAAAGCACATGGCACAAACAGTTTTGCCCCCAATATGAAAAATCAAGATCTCGAGCCGGTGAACCAATAGTGGGTAATCTAAAATAACAAAGATGTCCCACACAAGGGTATTATAGCGGTGGCGGCTGGGCCTAAAATTAATTACTCCTGTCAAAGATCTACAAACAATAGGATCAGAACCAATTCCACTCAATGCTGATAGAGCATATTGTTATAAACAAGATTCCTCCTCCTTATTCTTCTTCTTCGTCTCTCTCTGTATGTCTACCTCACTGTTTCAGTCTCTCTGGTGCAATTGGTGCATCTCTGTCTGTCTGTCGATTTTTTCTATCTATTTTTTTTCGCTACTGAATTGACTCCTGCTGTATTTGTTGGCTCTGTGGCTCTCTGTCTATGATTCTGTATGACTACGTAGTGCTTCCAGCTGTATGTCTCTCATTTTCTGTTTTTCCTTCCCAATGTGACAGAATAACATTAAACGCACGCGTGAAGTCGACCAATCCTTGCTCTTTCCTTCATGTGTTTTTCTCGTCATATTATGTAGTGTCTTCTCTAATCTGTTTTACTTCTGTCGACGAAATAGACAAGTCTGGCGCCTTGTCTAAGTGTTTTGGCTCTACTTCTCATAATCGTTGGTCTGTCGAGATAAATGGGACTCTTGCTTCACCATTTGAAATTTCCCTTCTGGCGACCCTGACCTCGTCAAAGACACTTTTTGTTTGACATCTGCCTGTAAGAGAAGAGCAAGTCTCGGGTCAGTCTGGTTCGTTTTAACCTCAAAATCCAGCGGTTTGTAATCGACAAGAGTGGGAATGTTTCTATTTTCTCACCTAAGCTGTTCCCTGTGGCCACAATCTCTAATTAGTCATAGGACTGCATTAGGACGAGGCTTTATTGTAAGCAAATGGAAGAGAGCGAAGACGAAGATCTCTAGATCTAGACCTCACTTAGAGGAATAACTCTGAACTACACCTCCACCCTCCTCATTTGCTTCTTCGTCTTCTTCTTCTACGTCTTTGCAGCCACCCCTCTGTCGAGGGATTAATCTGTAGTCCATAAAAGGTTCCAATGTAGCCATGGCATTGTTTCAACAATCTTCTTAAATGTGTCAAGGTAGGTCTTTGCCATCGTCTGAGCAGGGAGGCTGCTCCATAGCTATACGGATGGACCGAGGATGCATACAACAAAGGGTGGTAGGTATCTATTCTGGCTGATGAGATCGAGAGTTTTTCTCGGAGTTTGTCTGTGGATAGTCTGTTAATTTTGTGGAATTTTCAAATAGTTCTTGTTGTGGTAAATTTTGTGGCAGAGATTAATTAGTGTATTTTTCCCTACGGATTTCCACAGTTTTCACAACAATGGTCTTTGTTAAGTCGGAGCATTTTTTGCTAAAGAGTTCGCAATTGCTGGGGACAACTTTACATCAGAAAACCAGAACATTTTTTCTCTCTAAAAATAGACTTACATAGGTTTTCACACAACATAATGAAAACCATAATGAAGCACATCGAAGCGACTCGACCGTAAGCCGTGCGTAGCGGACATTCTCGCTCACGCTGCCTTCGCCTGTAATTTGGCGCCAGCCTTCAAGAGGCTCCTTTCTAACCACCCACTCTGTACTGGAACTCCCACCTGGCTAGAAGTGTATCGCAACAAAAATACGAACACAAGCAACCAAACAAACACAAACATTTAAGAATTCGCCACGTGATTTAATTTTACGAACTCATCCCTCTTTATTCTCATTTATATTCATTATCGCCCAAATTGAAACGCACTCCATGACCCGTTTGGCCAATAACAAGAATATCATATTTTTCTTTCCCTTTAAAACAACTTCAACTCCCACCTTCAATGCGTGGGTCGGGCGGCATGCGGAATCTAGGGTCTACGTGATTTGATTCCTGTTACATAAATACATAAATAACCTTTATCTGGTTTAACTTTTCTCAGACTAGATTTACAAAACAATATATTTTCCTTTACTCCTCCCAAACAGAGCATAATAATAACAATAATATAGACTCTGGCTATATAGACTCTATACGAACGTCTAATCCACCTACGCTGTTGTTATTCTCCGAGGCCCTAGGGGATAACATTATCCATCTACAATGAGCATTGATACTAGATCCTGCCAACCGGGATCAAAGGGGTTTCATGTAAAATATTGAGGGAAATTACGACAACATGAGGATCGTACTACACAATATTACTCTACCTGCAGGTGTACAAGGAGTGGAACGGGTTACCCTCTGGTTCACGTGGCTCACGCCCAGCGTCAGACCACCTGGGAGCAGCTCCTGTACGCCAAGCTATTCGTTTCCAGGGCAGACGTACGTCATATTGTACACACTTCCTGCTTTTGCAGTAAAAGTTGATCTCGGGGCTCGGGGTGGTGCTAATTAATATTGTAAAATATGCCTCCTCCCCCTCCCGCCGCCACGGTCGTCTCTGAAACCTTCGTGGTTTGAGCGTTTCTTTGGCTACCAATTCGTCGTCCAGATTCCTAGTTAGCCAGTCGGCTTAGACGCTGTTTCGTCTTACTACATTATGAAGCGTTGGTACAACATTATCATCACCAGTCCTACACCCCCCCCCCCCCCAACACACTGAACGCCTTAAAACCAAAAGAAAACCAACCAATCAACCAATCAAACAAGACAAAATAAAATAAAAAGAAGCAAGCAAACACCCATCCCCCAAACAAAAAACAAACAAAAAACAACAACTACCCCCTAAAAACAACAACCCCCAACAACAACCTTCCCGTCCCAAAAACAACAACAACAACAACAACAACAAACAAAACAAAAAACCAACAAAAAACAAAACAAAACAAAACAAACGACAAAATACAAGACATAATAATAATATAAAACAAAATAAAAAAACAACCTCAGCCCCCTAAAACAAACAAACATACAAACAGACAAACAGACAAAAAACAATAACAAAAACAACGACAACGACAAAACGACCAACAAACAAACTAAAACAAAAACAAAAAGACAGAAAACAAACTCAATTTGAAAATCGAATTAAACCAAGCCAAAAGAAAACAAAATGGAAAAAACCCAGCAAACGAAGAATAACCTATATCATACAAGTCAGCAAACGCATAAACAAACAAGCAAATAAACAAAAAACCGAACTATAGACAAATCCCACCTTTTCTTCTCCATTTAAACCAATAGAATAGAATTAATAAAGGGCCTATATGTACATAAGATGCTGTTGACCGGAGCCTTAAATGCCCAGAGATAAATAAAACAAAACTTAATTAATATAATCATCATACAAATATCTTATAGAGCTCTCTGTCCAAAGCAATCTTAAAACTATTCACAGCATTAGAATTTTTTGTTTAAAAGAAAGTTTATTCCATATTTTAACAGTGCGAAAAATGAAAGAATGTTGCCTAATGGCTATCAAGCCTCTTTCAATGAAAGTTGTATACTTATCACTCCGAGTGACTATAATGGGAGAGTACTCAAACATGAAGAGTAGTCTATGCGGTCAATCTTATGAACTATTTTATATAATTGAATTAGGTCTCCTCTTTTTCTTCTGTATTTCAGAGAGGGGAGGTTTAAATAGCGTCAAAGTTCTATATGAGAGGATTCCTTGATAAGAGGCATCAGCTTAGTAGCACGTCTTTGAACATTCTCGATCACCATTGACTGTCTCTTAAACACAGGGCTCCATGTGCAATTACCACACTCAAGTGAAGGCTTGGCAGTTGTCTTATACAGCGTAAGAAACATTATAGTATTCAAACAAACAAACAAACAAAAAAGAAAAAAGAGAAAGAAATAAACAAGAGCAATCATAAACAATTAAAAAGAAACAAGGGCAAACAAAAACAGTGAAAAAGAACAAGAAACGAACCAACTAAAACAGTCTTTACATTTATCTCGGTTTGTGAAGCTGACACTTCATTCTCCCAAATGGTGTGAGTCCCATTATCAAGGTATGTTTAACGAAATCTTTCACCGTGGTTACGCAATAGCTGTCGTTGTTAACATTCTTTTAAAAAATGGGTAGTCGTATTTATTGACCTAAGCCTCTTTGCTTTCGTTTTAAGCTTATTTTCTTTGTTAAAATGCACGGTATGTGTCGCTCGCTCCCTTTGAAACGCAGGAAGTGAGATGAAAGAATAAATTCTTTAAAATAAAACAAATTCTAAACAAAGACGTGCAAGAGCGAAATCGAAAAATGTTCGGGGTTTATTTTGTTGCTGTTGTTGTTGCATGCTGCTGTTGTTGTTGTTCGTTTGTTTTTGTTAGTTTTTTTGTTCTTGTTATTTTTTGTGATTGTTGTTTTTGTTGTTTTTTTTGTTTGTTTTTCTTTTTCTTTTTCTTTTTAGAAAAAGAGCAGGAAAAATAGAATTGGACGAAAATGATGATGATGATGATGATGATGATGATGATGATGATGATGATAATATAATAATAGTAATAATATAATGATAACAATAATAATAATGTGATGATAATAATAATAATATAATGATAATAGTAATATAATGATAATAGTAATATAATGATGATAATAATAATAATAATAATAATAATACAATAATAATAATATTAATAATAATAATAATAATAATAATAATAATAATATGACATGAAAAGAGAAGTGAATGGAATGGAGGATGTTTTATTTGTTTTGGGTTTTTTTAAAGATATAACACGAACGGCAGCTCTTGTCCTTATAAAACCCCTTAACTAGACAGCAAATTAAAAGGACGGCACCCATTTATTACTGTCCTTACGCTCATCTGAACCCGTCTAATCCTAGTTTATTTGGTTCGTCATGACAAAGACCACCTTTCTCGTGGTGACGCACGCGACGAAGAAGGTCAAACTTCTACTTCCTGTTAGGGCTAAAAATAGCACCATTGTATTTTGGGGACAATTACTATAGCGCCAACGCTTTTTTCACAACCACGTTGTTTTGATTTGCGCGCCGGTCACACCCATAACACTGCGTTCAAACCTGAATGGATCAGAGATGAATAAATCACTTGGCCCACGAAGTGCAAAGTGCACCCTTAAACAATAAGTACAGTTATTCTTTGCAGATCTATTACTACAGCTCGTGCTATTCTATTGTTTGGAAATGCTTCAAAAGTCACTAGAAAAAGAAAACCACTTAACCAGGCACGCGCAAAGTACTACGCACGCGCCCAATGAATACACACACACACACATACACACACACACACATACACAAACGCACACACACACACGAATATATACACCTACATAGTCATACAGAAACTCGTGCAAACTCGTTCATATACTCACTCACCTATGAATAGAATAGAAAGAAAAGCGCGCTTGGAAAGGTCAAGCTAGATCAAGGTTGGTATGGATCAGGAAATGGTCGCATTAGGCATTTGCGGCTTATTTCTTTTATAATAGAGAAAGCAGATTCACACTATAAAGGAAACATTTCTGGTAATAATTATATAAATTATAAATAATTATAAGTGAATAAGAGAAAGACACATAAAGAATGTTTGATAGATGGTTCAATAGAACGGTACATATCTATGTGATACGAAGATGTTATACAGATAGATAGAGATAGATAAATATCGATAATGATGCGTAGATGTTGTGTGTGTGTGTGTGTGTGTGTGTGTGTGTGTGTGTGGGAGAGAGAGAGAGAGAGAGAGAGAGAGAGCGAGAGAGAGAGAGAGAGAGAGAGAGAGAGAGAGAGAGAGAGTGGTGGGGGCCAGAGAGACAGACAGACAGACAGAGTCAGAGACATACACAGAGACAGACAGAGACAGAGAGACCGAGAGACAGAGAGACAGAGAGACTGAGAGACCGACCGGCCGTGACAGACAGACAAGAAAATGAGGTGGGAGTGAAAGAGAGGAAAGAATTATTTAAATCAAGGAAGGGCGAGTGGGGGGGGGGGGGAGGGGGGAGGGGGAGAACGGGGGTGTTGACTGATTGATTGCCTCTATCCCTAGTCTTATCCTTATTCAAGGGACGATCCCCGTCAGTCTACGATGGGAAGGGACTTCACTGGACGTCCGTCCTGACGCCGTGTCGAGATGTTTAACACCGGACGTTTAACACCCGGGGAGCGTTCGTTTATAGAAACTGACTAAGGTAAGACATTATGGAGATGGGGCTTTCATCAGTACGATATTTAGATTTAAAATAACTGAGGCACTTTTATGTATCTGCACTCTGAAACGAACCCGGACATTCAACATGTCAGCCGAATGTATTTTGCTGTCAGTGTAGTAGAGGATCGCCATTATGACCTGCAAGTCAGTGTTCCTCAAGTCGTAGAGATGCTTAAAGAAATGTATTTCTACGAGAATCATAATAACTTAGCATGGCACTAGGTCAAAGCGACCTGCTACGCAGATCAAGGTGACCAGACTAGTTATAATTGTGAACATCTTTTGTAAATCCAAGTTTAAGCGCTTCGGTGTATTATTTAGCAATAAACGCTAATGCTAAACCACACGGGAAATAAAACCCACAACAAATGTGGGACAATGTTGTGAAAGTATTTCTGCAAATTAGAAAGAAAGCCAAAACCAAAACAACAGCACCTTATAAGCAAAAAAAAACAACATTGTCTAATTATGAGAGAGAGAGGGGGGGATAGAGAGAGAGAGAGAGAGAGAGAGAGAGAGAGAGAGAGAGAGAGAGAGAGAG
>JBCJKE010444056.1:0-14869 GCA_039654525.1 Melibe bucephala | reverse complement strand
CCCCCCCCCCCCCCCCCCCCCCCCCCCCCCCCCCCCCCCCCCCCCCCCCCCCACCACTTAGCGGCCATAAACCAATTAATGTGAATGAAGAGAAAAGAAAATGAAAAGGACGAGGCGAGTCAACGGGATGTTTGAAGACCGAACAGGGTGGAAAGAAAAAGAGGTGAAGACCAAAAGCGGGATAGATGTACAGGGTACGAAACGATCTGTAAGTAGAATATAAATATAATAGTAATAGGAATGAGAGGGGAGAGTAGAATGCAATTGACAGAGATGTAATGGAAGCGTGGCATTCATCGTGGCGACCACCCACATGACAGGATAGACGTGAACAGAGAAGACCAAGGAATGCATAAACCCTGACACTGACAGACTTGTTTTATATTTATAATAATAATAATAATAATAATAATAATAATAATAATTTGTGGCAACAACTGTGACAATTGCCTATGAATATGAAGATCTTCCGTTGACCCATTTAATTTCAATTATCAGTCTAATCCACTTAGCTGTTGTTTGGTCTTTCCATTAGATTTCCTGGTACATTAATTTTCGCATGTGCTGCGACCTTCGGTAGGATGCATTGATTGCAGACTTTTTGCTTTAGAATGATTAGAATCTGGTCATCCAAAAGCTTGCCAAACTAATGCTATTTTTCTTTTGATTTCATTTTCTTTGGATGTTGTTTTCTGATCAAGTTGACAAAGGTAGATAATAATACATGTATTCTACTTTTCTATTTCTTCATTGTCTTTTATTATTATGATTTTTTTATCATGACAATCTATCGTCACAATCTAATGCAAATATAGTTAACTACACACATTGATTGAACTCCCGTACCCAGTATTTCTAAAAAATACATTTAAAATAAAATATAATTTATATAATAATAATAATAATAATAATAATAATAATAAGGATACATGACTAAGCCCATAAACTTAACTATGACTACACATATGACATGAAACAATCACAGATCAAAAATAAACAAGACCTATACGGGCTGTATGTATGGTTCAAATAGAATATTTAATGAAAAGACTCATGTTGACAAAACTGCTGGAAAAATAAAACTGAATGTCAAACAACCAAATGCATGCTGAAAAGGTCACACAGTAAGATTTATACACTTACAGAAAACAAAAACAAAAAAAACAAAAAAAAAAGTTTTTATCAAACAAACAGTCATTGCGGAAAAATATCTTTTCCTCTCAAACTGCATTAATAAAGATAAAGTACTGCTATGACAATTCTCATAATTAATATAACTGAAAATAAAAATTGGTTTGTAAAAACACTTTATGGTGATATTCTTTCGAAGAATAATTGACCAGAACAGACTCATGTGATGACTGCAATGCTGTAATTGACATAAGAAACATTCATCAACTTCAACATCTGGTGTTGAATTTGGTTAGATTTAAGCTTAGCTAGTGATGACGGCTATTGAATTATCCTTTTTCTTTATCCAGTTTTGAGTTGCAAATTTTCACTGTATAGACTTGCATTATAATACGCAAAATCAAATTCATGACATCAATGTTAATGATATATATCCACTGGAATAACACAGGTAGGTCATCAGGTGAAAAATATTTGAATTTGAATATGAAACACTTCTCGCAATAAAAAAGAAAAAACATTGACTAAAAATTGATATTACAATGTAAATCCAGCAAATGTTTCATAACCAATGTAAACTTTGACCTTTAGATCATCACTGATGTACCCAGCCATTACCAAATTTCAAAATATCATTCCATTCACTCTGTCTCTCTTTCTCCTTATTATTATTAATATGCAATTCCTCTTGCTCATAAGGAAAACTCCAGCTTTGGAAAAGAAAGATTTACATCATTTGCCATTGTTTCACATGTATAAAGCAGACTTATTCATTGCAATGATTCAGAAAAAGATAGGACAAAAAAATAGTTGGAAGAGAAATAGGGGGCCAAATGGGGGAAATAGATAATCCGAGGAAGAGTAACTGGAAAAAAAAATCCCAAAAACATGTAGACAGTGGAGAAAGAAAAAGAGAGAAAGAGTGAATGTTTTGTTGTTAGTTTAATAATTTACGTTTTAAATTAAATCGATAATCAAAAACTTAAATCATTTCTTTTTAAATACAGAAGAATCATTTACAGTAACTTTGGCCTATAAGCAAATTGGAAATAAACATGCATTGGCTAAAGGCATGCTTTCCATACATGATCAGGTGAATTGTTTTGCTGTATATAATCCAAATGTCTTCAAGCCCACACAGGCTACAGGTATATGCATGCTTTGGGTCCTCTTGTCCAGTGGACTCATAGACAAAGGCTACAGTTTCTTCAGTGTTCACAAAACTCCACACATTATAATTTTCTTGCATGTGTCACTCCTGACGTTGACGTTGTCAGTGAGAGATAATTCAGGCAAGCTGAATTTGATGAATGGCAGAAGCATCACAGAGGTATGATATATAAGAGACAAATCTATCAACAGAGCTTACTGCAATGTTGGGAGAAAACGCAACGCAACGCCGACTCTATTATGTATTTAAGACAAACGCTTGGCAAGCCAAAGCATCGTGGCGTTGGGCTTCCTGTCGTCTACGTGGATAGAAACTACGGGAAAGCTGTCTTTCTTCATGCAACTTCAAAAGTGGTTTGGCTAAAGGAACAGAAATGATGTCCAATCAACGCTTCTGTTCTACATGCGATCATAATTTGCATGAATCAAAAAACCAGAGTACAAACTTCACAGGCCTCCCAAGTGAGGGTCGGAAAGAGCTGATAAAATAGACACAGTTGCAACATTCGTTGTTTGTTTTTTTAAAGACAGTTGCAACATTCGTGAGCTTTTCACTTTCCCCAGGTGGCTATGAGTTCTAGGTGTTGTACTCTGATTCCTCTTGGCCAAAACCCTCAAGGGAACAAATCATCGGTAAAGTGAGAATACTGCAAGGCCGTGCTCCATTGAAGACGCACCAGCCATTTTCCAGAGATCATGATGATTGCTGTATAACAGTAGCGTTAAAACCATTAATAATCACACACATTGTTATGGAGGAAAAGGCAAGGTGTTCTATCAACCTTTATTTTGGCTGTAGAAAACACCCACACCATTTTGCCTTGGGGGGGCCAGTCGAGTTGTTTAGTCCGGTAGGTATTCTCATTTTGTTTCTCTTGCCATCACTATATGGCGACAAGGAATGACGGTAGACACATCAAAGTAGTTCCTTTTCATCATTTAAAACAACATAATTATTTTTTTTTTATCTTTAAAAAATCAACACAGAAATTAAATTCAAAAGCAGGGTTAATGTGAGACCCAATACTACCTTGGTACAAAATTGTCAATAATATAGTAATACAAAGTATCAAACAACAACATGACATCCTCTACATTATGTTTACTAATGGCTCTGCATAAATAATACTGCTAGCAGACAGGGCAGGTGGTGTGTTCCTCCGTAAAAGAACCAGGCAGTAAGAGGAGTAAGCAAAAACTGTTGGGAGACACAGCACAACCTTGCACTACTACGTCTCTTCAGTGCAAAGCTCAATACTACATAACATTAACACCTCTCTGCCATCTATCAAGCTAGTAAGCAGGAGAAACGTATAAAAAGTATAATATTAAATATTTAACTTATTAAAAAAAAAAACAACCAAAAACAAAAACAAAACAAAAAACCAACAATGATATGATTGTTTCAGCGTATTTGACCTTTTTTCTTCTTTTCTTACTAATGTCTTTCGCCAAAGGAGAAAGAAGGAAGTAATGATATACTTTTGCCAACACAAGATATTAACATCATGTCAGGAGATGCTGGACATGTCCTGGTCAGAATCTGAGACCATGTTCAGATATTACTGATTGGAAGAGTTTGAACATTACGTTAAGTATAGCCAATTGTATGAATAAGATATCTGTAGAGTCCGAGCATTTCATTATTTCAATATCTTTTTTTTTTTTAACAACCTCTGAATAACGGTCATTTCTTCATCATAAAAAAAAAAAGTGTCAAAATGATACAAGCAATGAAAGACTTTTTAGTCTTCTTCCAGATGAATGTCAGACAAAAAAAAAAACAACAAAAATTGAACAATACCTTTTTGTTTCTCCAAAACTGTTATTAAACGTCAAGCATATTTTGTAACTAAAAGTCAACTTTGAATTGAATGGCAAAAAGGTTCTTCCAATTCTAAATTAAAAAAAAATACATGTAATATTAAGCTTAACCCTTTCAATGCCAGAAGCCAATACATCAAGATGGGCAGGATTTAAGTATTTGACTACAAATCCAGATATATGGGCAAATTGTAGTCAAAGAGTTAAATCATAATCGTGCTTAATATGGACTTATGGCAATCTAGTATTTAAATTGTGTCGATTGGCACTGAAAGGGTTAAACAAAGGATTATGAGGATTACTTCACTTTTAGCCTGATTTTCCCGAGGAACCCATTAAACTACATTATATCGGACACACAAAGTTCTTGAAAGGAAAAGGGAGGAAATAATGCTCAAAATCAGCAACCTTGAACTGCCCACATTTAATTTTACTAACTTTAACAGGTGACTTTGCAATAGGACTTGATATAAATTAAAAAATTGAGTAATAATTACTCCATGTATGCTATGATAGAGATTTCAAATTAACTGACACTGACAAAGAAAAGAAAAAGCAGTAAAGAGGGGTTGGTGGGGATGAAAGTGTGTGTGAACCAGAATGTGGCATACCTCATGCCGCCCGATAAAATTAAAAGGCCAATGAAAAAGAGGAATCAACTACATGATATAAAAAGGTAAGTACTGATAAGGGTAACTCCAAGTCAAGAACAGTAACTCTGTACAAATGGGTCTCAACGCTCAGGCCAGGTGGCTTGCAGACCAAACGGTTGACCCGATAAGGATTATATATACAAATATGTGCTATAACAGCTTCTCAAAACATTGGGTGGGAGGAGGGTTGTGGTGGAAACCAATAATATATAATAATATATTATAACACCCAACGTAAACTGGCAAGTGCAGGGCTGTCCACCTATCGAGCTCCTTTGGTAGGAATGCAAAACACGACCAAACTGAGTGTTTCCTTGTTCACATGATGGTTATAAGTTGTGTGGGTAAAAGCAATGACAAGACAAAAAATGCCATCACATCAGGACACCGATAGGATGCCTGCATTGATGAAACTAAGCTGGCATCATACTCATATAATATATAATGTATGTATCGCCTCCTGGCCTCTTTTAGGCAAGACGGATAGACTTTCAACTCATTGCAGACAGCATGTTTGCAACAGCTAATGATAATAAACAACAACAATAATAATAATAATGATAATAGTAATAATAATATATAATAATAATAATAATAATAATAATAATAATAAAATAATAATAATAGCAATAACAGTAATAATAATAATAATAATAATAATAATAATAATAATAATAATAATAATAATAATAAAGAGATTGATAAAAAGTCTGTCATGCAGATGTTTGAAATCAGGCAAAGATGACGTCATACCTTTGATGCTTACCCTGAAATGAAAATGCTGCATGCTGCAGGCAGTCCTGTCGATACTTCCAATATAAAAGACCTCCAAAGTTACAAGACAAATACATTTTCAATGATATGTTCTAGGCGGTTCAGAGTTGACAGGTCGATTGACTGACCTTTGGAGCATCTTTGTGACAGATATGCTCACAAATGCTCCAAAGTGTTTAAAAAAAAAAAAAAATTTAAATAATAAAAAACCCAAACGCCCATTTAACAAAATGGATACATCATAGAAACGCGATATGAAAAAAGACAAGTGGTACAAAACCTCACACGGCAGTTACAAAGTATATATAGTACAGGGACAATGGGGGGAGAAAGTATCCTGCCATTGGATTAGCATAAGGACACCAAAAATAAAAAAAAATGATGATATGTTTTATGGACAATCCGGTCTGTTCAAGGTCACAACTGCCAGCCATGTGATTGTGGGGTTTGTTGCGGTTTGCTTGAAGCAACCCCCCCCCCCGACTTGAGACTGAAGGATAAATAGTATTGGTATTACTTTTAACTTAACTTTTGCACCATGCACATGACTGTAGCAGCAGCAGTAGTAGTAGTAGTAGTGGTAGTAGTAGTAGTGTATGTAGTGCAACATAGCAATGGGAAGCTGTGGACCTAAGGCACAGCATCAAAGGAAAGCACAACCACAAATATTTAAAAACCAGTTTTAAAATTAGGATGAAGAGAGACAAACCAAAAATTACATTTAAACTGGTTTTTACAACATTCTCAAAATATAGCAGAAGCTAATGTTGATTTCACATAATACAGAATTGAAATCTTTCAAGAGAGACTACGCTCTAACAAAAAAATTATAGTACATGTAATTTTTTTTTTTTTTGTTCTTAAAAAGGGCAAACAACCTAACAGAAATAAGAATCAAGATGGGTTTTTTCCCTTTTGAACAAGTGATCAAAAATCATGTTCCTCAATCTACTAATCATTTGATTGTCCAGTGATCAACCAATGTCCCATTAATAAAATATGAAAACATTAAAATGTTATCCCCAAAAAATCTCTCAACATTTCAATGTCTCCCCTAATTATAATTATATATTCATATTTCAGACACAAAAATCATTTAATTTTTGTATTGTTCCTTTCTGCAATATTACATTTAGCAAAATGTCATATTATGATATATTATAATTCTGCAAAGAATCATCCCTTTTCAAATCAAGATGACCCACTTCTTCAAAGGACATATACTTAAGTCAAAATTGGGAATTTTAAAAGAAAAAAGAAAAGCTTCAATGAAAAAGTTAAGTAGACCTATTTCCTTATTACATGAAATAGACCAGAAGAAAAAACAATGGTGATGTGAAAAACAAAAACAAAAGCAAAAAAAAGAAAGGGGAAAAATAATTTAAAAGGTTAAATTTGATCTGAAAAAAACAAAACAAAAAAAGAAACAAAACATAAGTTTTTAAAATTACAAAAGTCACAACACCTCAGAACTACCTACTGTCTAAAGCAAGGGGATGAGAGCACGGTGTGGACATTGTATGAAATAGTTACGTTCTATGTACAAGGACAACAAGGTAAGTAAGAAAATTGGTAAAGAAAGGACCACACTCAAATGAGTGCTTCAAGTCCTATTCTGAATGATAATGATTGTATGTGGGAGCGGTTTTGGAACACACTCCAGCTGAATGACCCAACAACGGAGAATCCTTATGGCACAATACCAACCAAATGCCAGCATGTCATCTGAAGACTTGGAAGCAAAAAAAAAAAAAAAACAACAAAAAACAAAAAACAAAAAAAAACATAAAAACCAACTGAATATATGAAAGAAAAGAAGAAAAACAAAACCAAGATGGGTGGTAAGCGATCATTTAAATCTTACCCACTTGAAGAAGGAAAGGATTTAAAAAAAAAAAAAAAAAGGCCATTGAACAAGCTTGTATTAATTTTGCTTGAACTCACATCAGGAAATTTTCAAGAAGTTTCTTGACAGATTGTACAAGAACACCCATGATTAACATCTTGGTCATCAATTGTACAAGTACAAAGGAGTCCAATCTTTTATGTCCAGATTCAGAAAAAAATATACAGCCATATTACATACACTCACTTCAGTTCAACTAATATAGATGCAAAGTATTGATACCCAGAAAGATGATATCATATGTAATACTACACTAATGATAGGAAACACACAGCTGTGCGTGATGAGCTCCTTTTGGAATATCATGTTAGTTAGAGAGGTGAGGATGAAAGGATGAGTAAGACTGGCATTGGTGAAGGACCATGAACAGGATTCCATATTAAAACACTGACTTTTTACATACTAGAATAAAAGAGGCTTTCTTTTTCCTCACACAGGCCCAAGACCTGGCTCACACTGTCAATGTTAGTTAATGATCTTCATTGATGGCATATCATATACAAAATAAGGTATAAGGTAAGGGTCTCCTTCAAGAAGGGTTTGTTTTGTTTGTTGTTTTTTTTTTTGCTTTTTTTTATATATTTTTTTATTAATTTTTTTGTTTTGTTTTTTTTTTTTTTTTGGTTGAACAGCTCTCTCTGTACTCATGTTGAAATTCCATACGTCAAGTATGAACAAGGACCCATGAATAAGAGGGGCTTTTGTCAGCTGGTTAGCAACTGGTCGAGTGTAAAAGAACGGGGCACTACACCATGAATGCAATACCATCCTTTTCCACTATTTGACACAGTACAGTCGAAAAGGTCTTTTCGTGAGCTCAACCAGGCTTTGAAAAAAGCTAGAGCCAAGCATGACTCAGGAAGGGAAATTGCAAAGGAATGAAAATTCTTAACAAATTCAAGCAATTTCAAAAAGCAAATATAAACCATTCCAAACTAACAAATGACAAAAAGCATAGGGAATAAAATGCAAATTTCCCATTCTTGATCCATGTCTTGGGCAGACAAAAAAAAAAAAAAAGAAAAAAAAAAGGAGTAGGGGTGTGGGTGTGGGGGGAGGGAAGGGGAGAGTTAAGTGATGGCCATACAAATGATCCAAATCTGACATTTCAGCCAAATACGATTAACACTCTCAGTTTCTCAGCTGGAGAATTTCTACAGCAAGGATACCATTTACTGATATAAACGGCTTATGAACGGCTCTCTCTAATCAAGATTGAATCATTTGTAGGCCCCGAGTGTATTTCATGTCATAGTCCTCTCAGCAGAAAGGATCATCAGAAGATGTCTTTATGAGAAGACTTCCATTTCAAAGGCAAGGTCTGTAAGCCTGCGCCTTAACAGGGGAAGAGTTGTCACTGATATTTTTCATAAGTCAAGATGGAACTGACAATGAATAATATATGAATACATATTATCTCAAATCTTATCTTTTATCTTCCTGTCAAGATAGATCAAATAATATACATACAGTCAATCGCAAACCATACTTTATTTCATGTATTAGAGAGAATCTCAGCATTTGGTGGTCTACTACAATCCAACAGAGTGCCTGGCGTGATATCATTTGGCGACCTTGCCTCAAGCACAAGTCAAAGACTGAAGGAAAGTTGTGTTTTTGAAACAAAATATGTCAATGCATCGACTTCATATTGATGTTGCAAATAAGGTTAAGTAACCCCATGCTTTTCACATTCAACTCGACATTTACTCATCAAGCATCAAGGCAAAGAAATTTCATATAAAAGGGAAATAAACATGATGCTGTCTTAAGACAACATGAAAAAGAATGAATAAACCTAAAAAGTAATTTCTGTAGCAAATTAACACTATAATTGTCATTAAATTTACCAAATCTCATTATAAAAAATTGTCAAATAGAAAAAAATAGCATAATAATCACTAGAGATCACAAGGAACACTACATTTAATAAAAAAAAAAAAAAAATTATGAATGTTTTCATAATGTTCATAACATTCTGTCAACTTCAAAAAAAAAAAAAAAAAACAAAAGCAAAAAAAACAAAAACAAAAAACTTGCAAAATAAAATAAACTCTTTTTTTCTTTAAATTGGGACGTAGCAAAAATTGGTACGAAAACAGTGTCCCCATTAATTCAAATCAAGCAAAATCTTGTCATGGGAATTGGTTGAAATATGGCTTTGCAGTTCCCCTCACAGTTGCCAAGAAGACTTAGCATACAAATCTGTTTGAACTGAATAGTGTCAATGTTTTGAATCTAGGTGCAGTGTCTTTTCTTTAAAGGTTTTAAACATCCAGCAGCACCCAGCTGAATTGCAGGCTACCAAACATCACAGTCAAACAAAACTGATCAAATTGGCATTGGGGATTCTTAACAGGCCTCAAAGAGAATCTATTGCCCACTTACATTTACATGAAGGTGTCACATTTAGCACTGAGCTGAACACATCTCTAGAGAAAGTGATGGGGAAATCCCTAGAATGCTTAAAAGAAAAAGAAAAAAGGCAAACCAAAAAAAAAAAAAAAAAAATCTAAAGAAAAAAACCGAAAAAAAAAGCAGCTGTACCACCTGTAGGACTGAATTTTTTAAAAAGTGTTTGACATTTTGATCAAAGGCAATTAAATTTATCAAACAACCATCTATAAAAGACCACCATTAAAAAAGGAAGACAGAAATTTCATTCTAATAGATTTTTCCTTTTCTCATATGTTTAAAAAAAAAAAAAAAAAAAAAAAAGGTGATAAAGATGCACAAGCTGTTTCACAGTGAGGGGAAACAAGGTGGTACTAGACTAAAAACAGTAGCATTATGTTCGTCAATCTTCGACCCTATGAGAATGAATTTCCTTTTGAAGGATTGCCATTATTTCTATGGACACTTTATCCTTGACACTTTCAGAGAGCATAACTTTTCCTTGCCAGCTGCCAAATTAAACATTCTCCTAAAACAATACATGAAATTATCAATCTCAAAAGGGAATTCACAGGGTCTTAACATAAGTAAGATCGAAGATTGCTTCTTTTTTTTATATTAAAAAAAAAATTAATTAAAATCAAGATATAGAGCATTATCTGATCATTATGTCCCACATACCAATTCAATATTTCCCTTGCTATAACTATAACAAACAACCTGATGATACAGTTCATAGCATTTTCAAATGAAAAAAAAAAAGTCCAAGATAAGGCAAAAGTCAGAAAGCCTGTTTGCCTACTGAATTATTAAAAGCACTCTACACATAATTTTAAGAGACACACAAATCTTTCCTTATTTTCTTTGGAGATCTAGTCAATACATAGCACCAACATTCATCTTATCTGGGGTAACATACAGAATTTCAAAAATAAGCCATGTTGGGAAAGTGCCTGGTCTATCATGGGAACAAGACTAATATTCTCATAAGTGTCTGAAGAGGAGAAAAAGAAAAACAGTAACTGTGATAATGCCAAGGGAGCACAGAGCGAATGTGCTCTAAGCAGAGGCCTCATTAAAAAAACAGGACTATTTCTTCAACTACTTTTGGCATTGCTACAATGACAGACTGCATGCTTTCTTTGGTTCCACATGGTGTGGTTTAACATTTTCAACAGGTAGCAGCTGTGACATGGTAGGCCCTGTCAGACATTCGAGGAAGGATAACATACTGTCATGAAGAGATTCAATCCTCACTCAAAGACAAGGGGTAAAGAATCGACAATGTTATCTTCCCTTGCCACACTGCTGATAAAGAGTCTTGTTCCCTGACTCCACTAAAAGGCCTCAAGTAATCGTGAAATGACATGATTAGAACTTTCAAGTCTTTTATCCCAGAAATACAGATTTGGGGGAGAAAACAAATATTAACAACATTGTACTACTATTATACCATATATTTATGCATTTTCTATTAAAAACTTGTAATTCTGAAGCAGAGTGCCATTGAATAACCAGTGTTTTGCTCTCTGATAGAAAACACTCCAATCTTAAAACAACCATGAGGACACAATTCAATAGTGTAATTGCTTAATCATATTCAGCATATTGGTGGTAACACTTTCAAACAACACTCATGAACACACATTCACACACATAAATAATGCAATATATGCTAATAAGCAAAAATCACTCCTCCATTTACGCCGCTATGCATTAAATAGATGCAATCTTACTCAGTCTCCTCACATACAAATCTTCATTAAAAATTTCAAGCAGATGTCAAAATGAAGACTATAAAAGGTAGATCGAAATCACACACTAACAGAAACATCCGTTTCCACCGAGCCTCAACATCTACGCAAAAGATTAGCTAGGCCTACATCTGCTCTACTTTCACCACAAGCAACCACTCTAAATATCAGCAATAACCTCTAGCAACAACTGTACACAACATTCACTGTGTCATCTTTAGACCAGCAGTATCAAAATAGTGCAATATCATTTGCTTCACCTCTCAAAATCACGAGGTCAACAATGCATCAATAATAAATTATGCCTTCTACAGGATGAGAACATGGGTCCAAAAGAATCCAATGAACATAAATCTAAAAAATCAAAAACAAAACCTACAGAAACATTTTAACTTTTTTTTTTTTTTAAGTGGTTTCTTTATTTAAACAAAAACATTTCAGATAGAAAAAGGGGAGAGAGAAAAAAAAACAACACCGATCAAGCAACCAATCAGCTTTAACTTCTGTAAAAAAACACAATCCAAACTTTTCAAAGAATTATTAAAAGGGGCATGGGACAGGAAAAGAGCTTAGATTGATGAGAGTATTTTTATAAAATTATGGAAATGATCAATCAAGTCAGACAAGAGGACAGGGCTGAAACGAAACGAAACAAAAACAAAAATTAAACAGAAGACATTGGGGTCGCATTGTTTAGTTCACTCTCCATTCATTATATGCTCCTTAGATTTGGCACTGTTGTTCATTTTGTTCTTCACTAATTTTGAGTCAGAGTCACTTCCACTCTGGTGATTGCCCACTGATTTTGACTGTGACTGGGGTGCACCGGACGGGGGCTGTGCGGATGCAGAATTGTTCGTGTTGCCTCTCTGCCTGTTGTCTCGGGGGGGTCGGCCGTCTCTCGCCTCTTTGGAGACAGAGTCTGGCTTGTTAGGTCGGTCGCCAGCACCTCCGTTGACAGTCTGCAAACCTGGGCTGGAGGAGTTCCTTCCCATCCCAGACCCAGCATTAGGCGGGACTGGGGGCATACTGTCGGATTCCCTCATTCCACCCTGGTATCCTTTGGGGCCACCTCGTCCACCCCTGCCACCATAGTTGCGCTCCCGATAGCTAGAGATGCCGCTATCTGTTTCAGCACCGGATGCTGCATTGCTATTGCCTCTCTGTCGATTCTTCCGACGTCTGGCCTTCCTCTGTCTGTCAGGTTGGTCATAATCTAAAAACAAAGGCAAATAAATGGAAGTGGCGGATGACTTTCAAATATAGCAGACGACTAATGATTTTTTTTTTTTTTTTTCAAAAACGGTTTCTACTTCGTACATGCAAGTTCAATGAGCAAGTAAAGGTAAAGCTTTCTGAATGTTGGAATTTTACTGTAAATTTTTTTAAAAACTTAAGAATGCATTCAATGCAGTTTTTGAATTATGACACAATTGACAAACAAAACAATAAAAGACCCTATTTAATCAAAGTTAGTAAATATACACATGAGGGGAAAAAAATTCCGACTTCATTTGTACATTTCATTCATGAATTTTATGCTAGAAAGTAAATCAAGAAAATTTCTCTTTTGACTTGGAGCCTGATTCCGCACAATTTTTTCGTGGCATGAATGAATCCTAAAGCTACCTACTAAGCTATAACTATCATTAAAAAGATTCACAGATGCTCGCCAAGAATGAATAGGTCTCAAAGAAAAAAAGAATTGAAAACATGAGAAGGAAACTGTATTTGTTTCATTTATCTCTGTAAAAACCCCAATCTTTGTAGCAATGAACTGTTGAGAAGAAATCAATATTTAATGACTTCTTTCGACTAAAAATTTCCAGTTTAAAGTACACTTGACATTTTTCTAGGAGTTATCAAATTTTCTGTGGAAATTTCAGAGCGAAAGTGGTCAAGTTTAAGAGAATCAAGAAAAGACCCATCATGCAGGATGTTATCAAAATGCTCACCTTGATCTTGGCTTGTCACACTGGCATTATCCAAAACTGTATCATCATCATCAGTCATTCTTCGACGTGATCGTGTGTCTCTAGGGTCATCATCTTCATAATCCCCTGTGAAGAACAAACTTTTCACGTGAACAGCATATTCTGGGAACAACAGAGGCATTGTCGCTGGGAAGAGCATGGATGCCAACCCCTAAAGAGCAAAACAACCTATGTATGTTATGTATGTATGTATACCATTGGTACAAACAGCAGGTCTGTGGTGAGTTCAAGGTCAAATGACTTCATTTCCTGCATACTTCTCCATATGTCCCTATTGACTCCACCCTCTCCCCACTCTGACCCCAGATTGACTCTCTCTCTCTCTCTCCCTATCACCCACCCACCCACCCACCCTCCCTCCCTCGCTCTCGCTCTCTCTCTCTCTCTCTCTACCACTCCATAGAAATGAGTCACAAGGAATCAACAGTAGGTCCTGTCCAGCTAACACTGGCCTTGCGATAAGCATCAACATTAAGGACATTTCAAAATAACATTACGTTAATGGCAAGTCCAAAGTCACTGATTACATCTTTAGTCTGCTACTGTTATGAAAACAGCTTTGTTCCATTGTGCCTTGAAGATTCGAAGAAAGGGGCATGGAGTGGAAGGATGAGGAAAGACATTAAGCTGTCCACTCATTGTTGGATAGATCAAAGGAGAGAAGTCGAGGGGTAAATTTTGTCTCAAACTTGAAATCTGTACTGAATATTTACTTCACTTTTATGTCCTAAGACTGTATATGTATAAATAAATGAACAAACTATAAACCCTGACTGATATCTGTCAGTGACCCATTAGGAAGCCGCCTGAAGTTTTTCTTCATAACAAAATCTTTTGAGAGTGGTGGGAAATGAACAATAAAAAATGAATAGCATACAACTAACTGAAATCAGAAAACCACTATTGTTTAAAAGAATACTATAAGTCCATAGCTGCCAACTTCTAAAAAAAAAAATAAGGAACGCCCTCGCGGTCGCGACCGAGGGGAAGTCTAAGGTACGCAAGTAGATCATTCTAAGCACTCCTGATAACAAATTTACTGTGTTAAGTCATTCTAGCCAAGTAACAAATAAAAATGATGATAACAAAGTGAAATGTAGGCCTACACCTATACTTTAAAGCCCCTAAAAGACAAGAGCTCAATCTATCAAACATCAGACCTCCACTTAAAAATAAAGACAATACAGATAAAGTATTACTACAATCATTAAAGGTAAAGAATTTGAATAGGCTACCTGTCCAGGGAGATGTGAAAGCAGTCAAGTTGGT
>JBCJKE010443944.1:4515-15420 GCA_039654525.1 Melibe bucephala | reverse complement strand
TCTTCCAAATTTTTTTTTTCCTTCTAAATAAGTATTTCTCCGTGCCCCAGCCGATTGGTTCTTTTTATACTAAATGAGATTCTCTTTATCCAGAGTGATATTTTGATTTTCTAAGAATAAATTATACATTGAGTCTAGATGTTTAAAAAACGTGCGTTCTATATCTGGCTGTCATTGTCATTATAAATTGACATGCAATAAACCTATGACTATGGTGTATGTAAATTAATAGGCACATTTGCTTTTAAACTTAAAATCAAGAAGAAACTTTTGGCTGAAGGTATGGTATTTAATCATGCTTTGTTTTTCTGTTGTTCTGTCATTATCTAATCTCAAGAGTGAAGAATCAAATAAAATCAGATTCTCAATACGCTGTCACATTGAGGAAAACTTGTCAGATTTCAAAATGTACTCATCTGACAATCACTGTTAACTTTTATTATTGCAGTTATCCAGGATGGTGTTTAATTTCTTGTACATACATTGTGAAACAAAATATCGCTTCCTTTGGAGGAAGTTTGGGGAGATGCTGTACTGTTTGAAGTTACTTTCAGTTTTTGTTATTGCTTTCTTTTTGTTTTACCCCCTTTTTTAAATGTTCTGTATTGTAACTCATGGATCAGACACCACGTGCATATATGCGTTATCAGTTAGTCTTATTATTATACCTATTCAATCTCTCAATAAACTTGGCCATTCAGTTGAATATACATGTACATTTTCTTGTTCGTCTTATTTTGTGGGGTTTTTATGTTGGCATTTTGATTTATTATTGTCCTGTTTACCCATCTGGAGTTTTTTTTTTTCTTTTATTGATGATACTATTACTGTCTATGATGCTTGCTGCGAATGCATTCGCCCATTCCTTCCATATACATTGGCCAATAAGCATTATAATGCTTAGTGCTAGTGCTAAATAATAGTACAAAGTGATCAACAAACAGCAAAATTATAATAGTAATGTAATTAAGTGATCAACTCTTTCAACTTATTATAATCAACACCATCCACCTAAAAACATAACTAGTGATTTTCATTGTGTCAATATGTCATTAAAGAGCCTAAAGTATGTTTTACTCATTTTATGCTCAGTAAATGATAATAATAATAATTATAATAATAATAACAATAGTAATAATATAATTATAGAGTAGAATTGCTTTAAATCGAAATTTTGGGAAACTTATTAACCATTTCGGTTTAAAGTTAAAGGCGTATTGGTTTAAAGCAAGTTCCCCTTTTGCACTGTTTTTTGTGGATGTCGTGTTTTTTACAGATCTCCATCTTGCCTAACATCTTTTCGTCCACTTCGGACATGATTTTGAGGTAAAACTCCAATGTGTATGCCCAGCGCTTTCTTTTCGTTATAGACATCCTTGACTGGTTGAGTACAGCTAAAATAAACAATCGAAATTCTTGTGTGATAGGATAGTGACTAGTTAGTGGAATGATATGGAGTGACTCGGTGCTGAAATTGAAATGAAACAGTGTTTCTATACTCCCCACCTCCCCCTCTCTCTTTCCTTTTCACCATGTGTGCGATTTGTGGGTTGGTCAAGCCCAAGTGCAGTGATTGAAGAGTTTGCCTAGCACCCGACCCCTCTCACGTCATAGTAGTCATAGTTATGATTACTTAAGATTACTGGAAATCTTTTTTTAAAATTTCATATCACCAAGCATTACGTATGGCTCCCTTCCTGAATTAGAATTGTTGAAGAAGAAAGAGCGAAAGAAAAAGGGAAGATTGTTTCGTTTTTAAGACAGTTGCGCTTAGAAGCTTTTTGTACAAAGCGATACAATGATAAAGAAGAAACTTGTATAATTTCTTGATTTCTTTGCGGTTTATGGAATTTTTCAGTTTAGCTTTTCAGTTTAAAGCAATTCTAATTCTACTGTATATAAATTATGAACATTAAGCTTTTGCACGCAGACTTTTTAAAATCAGAATGGTGTAAGAATAAGAGAAAAACACTTCGTTCAAAAACATCACATTCAGGCCGTTGATCTTTTGAGAACGAGTCAACAACAATAATATAATGAGAAGCAATGAAACGGAGGAGTCAAACAACAAAAAGAACATAACGTAAAACAATGAAACAGAGGTTGAAAAATAAAGAGAACAACTGAGTATTAGGATAGGTTTTTATTTTTCTGAAATTTCCGACCTAAATACCATCTAAATTATAGGTATGTCGTTATAAGCAATCGTCAAAAGGAAAATGAATACGCTCATTCATCAACTCCCAATGACTGAAGGCAGATGTGAAGACATGTAAAGATGGCTGGCAGATGAAGTCCTCCTTGGCACGATACTCAATACTGGGATGAAGAGTGGTAGTGGTAGGTGAATCAACTTGAGCCTTTTCCAATTGCCTTTTTCTCTGGTTTTAGATGACTCAAGGAATATGTTCATCAGACCTGGGTAAAAGTAGTAAAACAAGTTGAAAGAAAATTAAATAAAAAATTATCTTGAAAGGATTTCACAAAGGACTGGCTTTTGCTTCTTAGTCTGGTATTTTGCCTAAAGTCTTGAGTTCATTTGGAATGAACACGACTGAATGCGGGTAGGGGAGGACAAGTGAATATTGCACTTCTATCTTTTTAATATTAACATTATTTCCTTTTGTTTTCATCACAGTAGGAGTCCATAAATATAAACTTTCCCCATACCAGTATAACATGAACATAAATGCATCGGAAAGCTTAAACTAAAATAAAGCCTTAGTGAAGTGACATTTCCTAGTGTGACTTGCATTGCAAAACAGGCCAAGCCCCCTGACAAGCATGCCATCCTCAAACATGCTTCAGATTCTCTAGCACACAATCTTACTCTTACAGATTTTTTGTTATATAAACTACATGTACATGCATTAAAACACGACCTCATGAACGCTCTATCTCAAATTCACAGTAACTGCTCTTATACATAATGCGCACTGGATATATTGTCATATAAAGTTACAGATAATTTATGTCGATATAAGAGAAAGTTGATGTAAAAGAAACTGCTTAATAGTGGACGCGCACACACAGTCACACATGTGTATTGAATTCGTCCAGAGAAGGTCAAGCACTAGACCTAGCCTTGCTGTATTGATACTGTGCTGTATGTGTGGGCGGGTTCGCTTCCGGCGGGGCGTTAGCTAGCATTTGTAATTGTAAGCCTACATGATGTAGTTGTATGGCAACTATAAAATCTAATTAGATCCATCTCAGGACTCATGTGAGGGTAAGTGTGTGTGTGTATATCCTTGCAGCATGTTTAAAATTACTCAAAACATTTTAGCAATTTCCTATCTGCAATTTTTTAATCTTCATATGGTATGTTGTAAGAATATAAAAAACAAATTTTTTTTTTTAAGTTGTGACATATTTTTGAAAATGGAATTAATTAGTATTCAGGTCCCATCACCTTTCACTAAATATATTTTACAGTTTGAATTACAATCCCATTACAAAGCACATTCAAAGACAGAAATACCATACTAAATACTTGTATATATATCTATATAAACACCATGTTGAACAAAAAGAAAAAGAAAAGAAAAGAAAAAGGCCAGCAAAATAAAACAAAACAAAAAATGCTTGAGGCTTTTACGATATATTGTTTCAGGCTCAAACCATGACATTTAAACCACAATTGAAGCTAGAGGATTTAATTTTGAAGAAATAAAAAATGCTTACATTCTTCGTTAAATCTTACAGGAGAAAAAACTAGTATGAAAAAAAAATTCTTCAACAAAAGAAGTAAATGTTTCAAATTCTAATCTAATAAATAAAATCAAAATTTATATCAAGGATGAACATATCAATGACAATTCCAAATACGTTGAAACTGAATTTTTAAATAAATTGAAATTCACACAAATTATTAAGATAAACCTTGAGTTCAGATAAAAAAAAAGAAAGTCAGTAGAGAAAAAAGAGACAAGGGAAAAAGGTTGAATAATAATAATAATAAAAAAAGAATTATAGTTATAGTAATATTGAGTGACAAATTATATTCCAATGCTAGAGCCTCTACCAACTCTGTTGTGCATAGTAGGGAAAATGATGTCTCTCTGAAGTCAAAATATTTGTTTTAGTGTCTTTAAACTTATCTAACGTATTTTCATAATATGGATAAAGCTTACAGCATATCTCCATTAGAAATGGCCTTTTAATGTTAAAAATCAAAGTATATGTAGTTGACAGATTGTACTTCTGAAAAAAAGTTTTTGTTACATTTTTGTTTCCTTTTCCTCCGAAAAAACAAAACAAAACGTGGAAACATGACAACTTGCCCTTGCATGGGTGTAGGCTACTCAATGATGGTATATGAAAGGTTACTTAATAAAACAAAACACTTGCACATACCTGTGCTTAAGACGTCGAAAGAGTAAGTACAGGAAAGGCCCTAGGGATCAGTAACTCCAGTTTGTCTTCTTTTTACTGTACAAATCACAGACATCGTTTTCCCTGGAGAACTTATATCTCCTTGAGGAATTGTTTTCTGAAAAGGGAAAATGTAATTAGGTAATGAAATGGGGTTTTACTAGTTTTAACATGATCTTTAGTCTTAAAAAGCGTCAATTAAGTTGAAAGTAGGATGAAATGCTACAGCTAAAAGCAGCTGATCCTAAATGAGAATCAATAAAAAGCCTCATTTTGTCAATACAGCAACAAAATTAACATGAGGCAACTTCAAACATCAACATGCAGGTCCCAGTAATAAAAAGGAGATTCAGCAACTTTCAATATGACGGCTGAAGGAAATGCACACGGAAAAACAACAAATTTTCTATGCATGTAAGGAGTTACCCAGTAGTACAAATCAAACATCCGCCATTAATAATATTCATTTGAAGAGAATATTCACATTTTTCTAATTTCTCTATAAAACTGACCTATCAAAGAACAAAACATTTGCAATGTAACAACAGGCAGGCACGTTTGCAAACAATTCTCAGAATCCTCTTCATGCAGGAGCACAAGTTCAGGCAGCAGCAGGTTTGAAGAAATTACCCGTTTGATTGGTGTGGCCTGGAAAAAGTATGGAAATAGAATCATTAATATGGTTTGAAAACTAACCATCAAAATACACTTGATTAAATTGAATATTTACTTTTCAAAATATTAAACAAAAAACAGATTTACGGTTTTCTAGACTTTTCAAGATTTCACATGACAAATGTTTGGAATAGGAACCTAGAATATCTGTAAATTGTAAATATAGGTCAATGTTTGTGTATACTAGGGTACAAGTGCAACTGAGAAAATGAAAACCTGTTGCTTTGAGTGATGAGCACAAGTGGAAGGCTGGTGGCACATGACCTTTGACATATAGGTACCAATCATTGGACTGCTGCTCATCCTATGACTTTGAGTAAATTGGCTCCTGCAGCTCATCACGATAAGACTTTGAACAAATCTTTGCTATTTTCTATGGTAGAAATATAGAATTACACTGTATCAAGCTTCCTCCTTTAAATACGGTATGTGAATCATAAGTTCTGAGAAAAGAACAGTAGCCTCTCAATTTGAACTGACAGCCACCATTGTTCAATAAAACGTGTCAATTTACACTAGTCTTGTGTTAGTGTTATATATATATATATCTAATAATTCATATAATCTTGTGCGTGTCGTTCACATGGTATATGTGCACTAGCACTAGCTTATTTGACAAGAAATTCCAAGGATCAGTTTCACTATACTATTACTATTAATACTATTAATCAAAATTCTTGACTGAATAGATAAAATTGTCAGTTCTTACAGCATTGATAATATTTATAGAAGTAATAATCAAGAGGATTGAGCCAACATTACAATGGCTTTTTCCATGAGGCAAATTTATGGCAACATCAATGACTGCATTCTGGTAAGTATAAGATCAAAGATATAGATGTTGTGGGTACCATTCAAAAAATGCCAGAACAATACTTGTATGCAGATTTACACTTCAGAGACACATTTACCTTGCAGTTGCAGGCTTCCTCGTAATTGTACATGCTGTTCAAGTGGTAGCCAGAAAACTAAATGCTTTGCTTCTCTTCAGCCTTGCCAAAACCAGAGGAATTCTTTGACGGAAGTGAAAGCTTCTTCAACAACATTCACCTTTGCAGTTAATATTGTTATTCAATAATCATCAGATCAGACTTTAACAATTCATAATATTGAACACAACTTGGGAATAAATCAATAAGCTCCATTTATTCATTCTGTCCCAGGACATTTTAGACTGCAAAGTTAGACTGACTTTTCTTGCAATGAGACCTGCTACTACTAAATGTTCAGAGATTTCTACTTACACATTAGTCTTTCAAGGACGATCTGGGATCCTCTGTAGAACTCTTCTTGCCCATGTGCTTTCCTGGTATAGTCGTAAATTGTTGCTTTGTATTTTCAGTAATCACATGATGAAAAATACCACCATATAGAGAGCATGTTAGGTTTTGTTTTGATGGTGGTTCACAATCATAAAGCAGAAACAGTACCAGTGGTCATTTCTTAAGTCATTTTTGATTGTCCTTTTGTGTATTCCGACATTTTCCTCTAGGAATAAGTCAGCTAGAGCAATCAGACTGGGATTTAGATATACAACGCCTTCATAATTTTTGTCTCTAACTCTACATTTCAACTGCTATTTCGAAATTGATACATCATAGTACATGATTAAAACTGTTCTATATTATATCCCCCCTTTTCTTTAATGGCCTCTTTCTACTTTTTTGGAATATAGATGATAACAACCTCAAGTCTTAGGTTGGTATTAGGCCTCCTGAATAATTTAAAATGTGGCTGGTGTATCAAAATATTCATGTGACTTGTGAATTACCACAATAAAAGGGTAGGCCTACAAGACCAGCAGGAAGAAGGGTTCCCTGAATCACCATGATAAGCACTGAAATTCTGTAGCAGTAAGATAAAATCCTTGCTGGCATCACTGACCAAAGAGCCCCCCGCCCAAAAAAAACAACCACAAACCAAAATCCTTAAAAGTAGACTACAGTACCTCATTTCGTACGTTCGCCAGTCATACACTGTAAAAATATGATTTTGATGAGCTTTCTGAGCAGGATATGACCATTTAAATTGAAAAGTTGCATGGAACATAAATCAGGATTTCTATATTTTTCACTCTAATTTTATTTAATTTTCAATCAGGAAATGTGATGATGCTTACCAAAGAGATTTATGTAGTCTCCATGGACCAAATATATATATACCTCTGTACAACTGTTGATTCAACATGTATTACATATGGAGAGGATCAAAATTCCAACGACTTGCAAACACGTCCTCTGACGCTTACTCATGTCACGTTTTGTTTGAAATTGCATTGTAGATTCCTTTTAGGATGTGGCTGCTGATATGTAGAATTGCCATAGGACACAAAACCTCTACAGAATCCATTTTTCTTTTCCATTCCCTCTTTGAAAGTGGTTCATTGGCGAGACAGACTAGTTCTGGGGATTAACTCCTAGTAAGGAATACAAAAAAGCTGAGAATAGGGCTAAATATTATAGTGAGGAGTAATAACAAGATCGGTCATCAAGGTCGAGTGAAGCGATTTAGGGACTTGAATTCTGACTGAATCAAAGATGGCTGGCTGCGCCTATGGTTTTGTCAGATTGTTTGCAATCAAAGAACTCTTTTGCTTTGTCTTTGCCACTGCGGATCAGCCAGGGGGAATGTGTAGTAGAATGAGAAAGCAATATATACGGGAGAAAATTTGGTAAATTAAGGAAATGAATCAACAAGAATGTCCTTCCGGCTTATTTCTATCATCTTAACCATACATCTGTGGGGTCCTGCCATAAATATTATGTCCAACATGACTTCCTCTGTAGATGGATGGAAAAAGGACCATTACTACTTCCACACACACACAAAAAAAATTCATCATCGTAAGTCGCAAGAGCAAAGCAGATCTATTAAACAGATCCAGCCCGTGGATTCATAAAAAGTGCAATTGGTTGCACTAAGGCTGCATAAATGAAAATCTGCAACACACACCTCATGTTGTATAGAGTAGTATGGGCAAAACAATGCGTGTGGAATTTTAATATTGAAGTATTTAAAACAAGAAACTAAAGATCAGTACATAGACAACTGAATCTACATCATACTTTATAGTAAAATATGACAAATGTTTTTACGTTGAGACTATTTCAAGTTTTTTTGCAGGTGATCCTATTAAATCCAGCCATAATTGAATCAAATCAACTTTTCATCGGTTGTAGTAGTGAATATAAATTGCCTACAGCCACTTCAAAAATGATTCTGAGCCATTTTCAAAATTTTCAACTTTCATTCTCAATTCAATAAAGCAAATGCCGTCCATCATCCATTTGCCCCAAATCGACAATTCTCTGATTTGAATACATTAACAATATGAGTATATGATGCATGACTACGAAGGACGCAAAGATTTGTGTGGAATTATATAACATCAGTATTCTAGTCCAAAAATGTCTCCAACTTATGGACCACATCTATGTATCAATTTCTGAGTTGATCCATCTTTGCATGGTCAGACAACCTAGTTATATCAGTAAAAGAAAATATGTTGTGCATAAGGTTCCAAATTAACCAAGGAACAATCTACTGCTGATAAAATTGTGTACCAATTATGATATTTTATTTTGGAAACATTCGTTTTCTTGGTACCTTTCACCAAAATTTTAACTCATCCTTTCAGTTATCTCCAACGTCTTTTTCCCACTTAAATTCAAAAGTTGGATTAGTATCATTAATTTGGGCTCATGTACAACCTTGACCACCTTGATATCATTTTCCAGTTCCAATACAACAATATCTGATGTCCATTTTCTAAGAAGACTGAAGAGTCATTCTCATTTTACAAACACACAATATAACTTTCTCCATGTATCTGAGCTATTAACCTGCTTGGTATATTTCAATCTGCTCACCCAAAAAGCATCCTTGATAGCATATTGGTAAACGTTCCCAGCTGTCGTGTAGGAGGCCTGGGTTTGATTCCACAGAGAAGAAATATATTGTCCTTACTTTCCATGCTTTTGGTTGTTTCTTTTTCATTTTTTTTTTTTCATCTGTTTTTGTTTTGTTTTTTTTTGCTTTGTCTTAGACAAAGATTATATGTTTCGGTTCTGTGGGTTGGTTTTTTGTTTTTGTGTTCAGTTTCAGAGCTTTGCATTATATCCATCTACTTTTGTTTTAATGTCCCTTCTCTTTCTTAACTGTCTTCCCACATGTAACGTCTCTAAATCTGGATGGGGCTCACTGGATTCAAATTACTCCCTACCATGTTTCAGTGTGTCGGAATTCATGAACAGCGTATGCTTGTACATTTAGGATTACATATATGTGTGTCTGTTGCCATATCATTAAGAGAACCATATTTTGTACATACTGTGTCTAGATTACACCAAAAATTTTAGTGTATCACCATAGAAATTTAGTGTATCACCATACATGACACCAATGTCACCTTATCCTCAATCACTAATCTTTGACACCATTTTAGAGTTTTATAAAGAGTTGGAATAGGTTCACATCCATTGTGTCTCATGAGCATTTTCTTCTGATATGAGAACATTTGTAAGGCATGGACAGGAGCCAAATGCTATGCATAAGTGAGTATTGCTCAGCTTGAAGGTTTTCCTATGCTTGTAGGAGATATATAAAAATGAATAGAGCATATATAATAAGTGAAAGGGTAAACTGTATCTACTGATGAAATGTTCTCAGCTTGGGGATGTATAGTGATAAGTTATATGGTGATGAAGTTTCATCACCTGTCTGTGATTGTTATCCATAGTCTGTTTGTTATCTATGCCTGGATTATGAAATTAAGGTCCAAAAAAAAAATTTGATAGATTGTGTTCACTGGAAGCTAGGCACTTTGGTCTTACATAGAACCAATCGAAATACATAGCCCAAAACAAATGTGGAGACATTTCATTTGGCAGCTCAGTTCAGTGTAGACAAGAAGAATTTGTATTATGTTCACATTTTTGGTTCCCGTACTTGTATTCTTCTTTTTAGCTTTAAGCACCATTTGAAACATTCAGAAGCAATGAAAATAACCCATTCATATGGAAACAGCGTCAAAAATCCCATTTGTGATTAACCTGCTCGCTCATTCAAATGACGGCATTTCCAGCAACTCATGTAAGTAAGTAAATGGCCTTGCTCTCGCTGAAGGACGCCTACCCTAATCTGTTACCGTCTTAATAATGCAGGGCTGAGACTCAAAGCTAAAAAATTTTTAGCATTGGAGATTTGCATTACTGACGTTTCAATTTTGTGCAAGTGTTTTAATATCTGGAGATCACTTAGTGATAGTAGGCTTCTTGGTATGCAGTGCAGGCGTTGATTTGCATTTGGGGTTTTAGGGCTTTATTCATTTGGATAATTCTGAGATATTTCTTAGATCTTGATTAAGTTCTGTTGGAAGGGAGGTGGATGTTCTTGCTTTTGTATTTTTGGCCTTTGTTGAAGTAGGCTTTCATATCTGTTTGAACAGGTGTATGCTTTCTTTGCCATTTTTGGATATTGATCTTCTGGAAAATGGATTTTGATTTGCAGCAGTCGTATAGATCTTCATTGGTAATTTGGAATGGCCAGTGAACACCGATGTTATTTCTGAGATGTTTTATCCAGTGGTTGGAAATACTCTGTCAGTTCATTACTTCCAATGGAACATATCCGTGAAATACACATAAAGCAAAAATAAATTACTAATATTGTAAGATGGTAATACCTCAATCATCTGTGATGCCTTTTAAATCTTTCTTTCTACATACATTCATATTGACTGCCACTTTTCAGGTTGAAGGCAATTCCAATTTCATGAAAGTGCTGGGTTGATTGATGTTTCTATTCAGACATTATTCTCTATCTTCCATGTTTGCTAAAATGCAATTTATTTAGCAT
>JBCJKE010443833.1:0-14874 GCA_039654525.1 Melibe bucephala | reverse complement strand
TGTCAAATTGGGCAGGGAATAAAACTAAAACAATATTTCAAATGGGGACTGAAATCAGATCATGACTGTAGAGCAACTAGTCATATGAGTAGACCTAAAAGCTACCAAACGTAGCCACTGACAACTTGACCCAAAAATCACAAAGCCCTTACAAGTTACCATCATTTGGTACAGGCCATGACTAGGTGGGAAGTGCCTTGGAAAGTCGGATTTCAGTGACATGATAAGAAATATAAATATGTCAATTTTGTTTGTCTCTTTTAATGTCTTTTTTTTTTTTTCCGTCTTTCTTTCCTTTTTTCAAATATACATTTTGGCAAAATATGGCAAGCAACAATGATAACAATGAACAATGAACCAAGCATGCAAACTGATATATTTGGTGATCCATGAATTTTCCATTGTCAAAATCAAAAAAGATCTAATGCACAGCTATAGTGTATGAAAATAAGAGCACAATATTTCATACTGACACAACTTCAATATAAAGGGAGCTTTTGCGGTGACATGTCAAAATGAGCATAGATCATATTAACAATAATAATATATCAGTGTCCTCGGCTTCAAATTCAAATCCACATCTGACACATTATGCGTTGCTGTTCATCCAAAATATGCACTAAAGTGAGGTGTTTTCCACAGCCATGCCATTAGGCAATAAAAATGGATTGGATTGGTTTCATGAGGATTATTAAAAAAAAGATAAAAAAAGAAAGAAAAAAGAATTACTTCTGTTCGTTAAACATTATTTTCTCACTTACTATTTGCAAAAGATTCAATTTTTTATTGCTGTCATGAAAAATAATGGTACTTACTTAACATGGAAAAACCTACAGTACCTTATGTCATAAGCACTGATGTAACAAAGAAAATATGGTACTTGAATATTACTATCAACTTAACCAAAAGATAACTGACCCTGTTTAAGGACATGCTGACTTTAATTCTACATCTGAGATCACTGCTCAGTGCTTAGCCTGTGTTACCAAAAGATACCGTTTACTAAGACTATAAACTGTAAGTACATAAAAAGTTTGTCAAAATTAAAATGAACTGTGAACAGTCACCAAAAATTAAATATCTAAGTAGATCTCCATGAGGAAAAGGAGTATAATCTTGAAAGCTGACAAGGGCTTTATCCCAGATAATGGCTTAAAATCTATTGAAGGAAACATTTTAAGACAGTAAAATAACAATAATGATCATATTAAGTAATGGTAACGATGAGTACAATTAAAAAAAAAAAGTTCAAGTACAGAGGCAAGTATATGAAATGATTACAAACATACTTATTTGACTGATATATTATATATTATCTTTTAAGACAGTCTTTGATTTCTTCCGACAAAGGGCGATCAAATTGGAAGATCAATTTTGGCTCTGAATGAAACATTTGATAAATGATTGAAATATAGAGAATAGTATGAAGTTCAAATATGAAGGGGAAAAAAGGCTATCTCTTTCTGAAGCAAAATTTTACAAAAATATTTAGCACTTATCCTTTCATTGGATAAAAAACAATTTATTGGTGACAATACTTATGCTCTTTTCATAAAAAATGCTATGTCAATGTCACTTAGGAATGGAAAGAAAAAGAAAAAAAGAAAAGAAAAAAAAAAGAAAAAAGAAAAGAAAAAAAAGAAAGAAAGTCACTGTGAAGTACACTAAGAAGAGTGAATAAATTTAGTTTATAATTCGGAGAGCAAACTTTTTTTTCTCTTTTCACAAATGAAGTCCTAAGACTCAGAGATACAATTTCACTAGAGTCCTTGATCAAGTGGGCATTCAATATCAACTACCATGTCTACCCTGTGAAAAGGTCAACATAAAAAAAACCCCAACAAAAAACCAAATCAAAATACTCAATTACTACTGAGTTTAAAACAATGTCTGACTTCTATTTTCCCCAATTCCACTTATATTAATATTTAAATCTTTTGTGTGGAGTCAACTTTTGAAATTTCATGAATACATATTAATGTTATTATTATTATAATATTCAGCGTGATAATACACAATATAACAATGTATTTTTCTATCAAGCCAAGCATACATTGTTCACATATGGGAAGATGTAAAAAGATTTATTAATAATCTTTCTGTTAAGGGAATTAATAGAAGAAAGTGTTGGGGTTTTGTTTGTTGGTTATTGTTTTGTTTTATATTGTTGGGGGAGAGGGGTCAGTCCCCTGACTGAGTTCTTGCCATTTTAATTTAAATGACTTATGCCTCTTAGTCACATGATATTGTATGAACTAATGGCTAATATATATATTATTATATATATATATGTAATAAAAAAAAAAAAAAAAGGTTATGCCAAGAACACTGTTTTTAGATGGTTTTGTTCTATACAAAAGCTTTTACACATGGAAAAAGCAAATTAAAAGTGGATGAACTTAATCCAGAAATAACCTGAGATGTTTTTCAGAAACAGTCATAAAGTAGAGAAGGGACCAATGTATTAGTCAAGAACATATTGACTGAATTTTAACCAGGCGATACTTCCAGGCTTTGTTGTATAGCAATAGCATTACATCTCTCTATTAATATTCAATTTCATTCACAGAAATTGCCATTTCATTAAATGTATACATGTGTGAATCTATCTTTTCTTGAATGCGCTTAATCTTTCTTATTAAAGATGATAAAGAATACTATTGGTTAATTGATATTCTAATATTTTATTTAATTGGAAGATCTTCTAGCTAACACTTGACAGTACCACTCAGTTTATCAGTGTCCCGAATTTGCCTTTATTACACTCTTTATTTAGGTTTTTTTTTCTTCTGACAATACAATCAGAAAAAAAAAATATATATATAACATAATTAGATTAAATATGTACATGAAGTCTAATGATACTCTCTTGGATGAGATCAAAATGTGATACACTCTTCTGATAAGGATGATTTTGAAGCCATATTATGATCCAAGGGTGGTACGATGTACAATAATCGGAGATATGAGGTGGTGGTGGTATTGGTGCTTCATCAGATGATGTGTACGTCAGTATTACACAGATGTTCCATTTTCTCCTTTAGTGGCAGCCTGAAAAACAATAGTAAGATAATCTTGCTCAGTACAATTTCAAAAATTCATTACAGTAACTAAAGAAAATCAGTAGCTGAAATCTTTGAGAGAATAAATCTCGGGCAAAGCTTACTAACTTACTGGAAAGGAAGTTGATTGTTGGCAAAGGAGGCTGGGAATGGAAACAAATTTATCTTCGGCAATGGAAAAGGTGTGATAATATTTGATGACCTGATTAGCAGACCAGGCAACAAACAAAGGATTATATTAATTGGGTGTCTATATCGCAGGATTATATTTAAGGCAGAATATGAGGAGCCAACAAAACTGCATTGACAAATGAAGCATCTGTAAATAATAAACATGCAATAAAACATAACCAGAATATTAATTTTAGTAGTTAACATGGTGCTTGATCAATAAACAGGTGTTTCTATCTCTAAGGGTCCATTCAATACAAAGAATGTTTTTTCTTTATTAGATACAAAGATATTCAACTAATATAATCAAGGACAGACAATGACATGAAAAATTATTTTTGATTTAACATATATCTTGTCTATTTCATGTATTAGCTATTATATTCTATGAAAGCTCACAAACAGATGAGGATTTAAAAATAAAAACAAAAAAAAACCCAGAAAAGAATGCTGAATAATTTTAAAAAAGTTTCAACAATAAGATAAGCACATCAAAGATCGATTTACAATCCTGAAGACACAATATAATGGAATATGGTACCTTAGTCTTCAAAATGGCTGAAAAACTCAATTAACTCAGACAATTGAGGGTATCCCACTTGGATGCATTTAACCAGTTGAAAAAATTTGATTCCCATAAAGGATTAAATGCTTATATGCACTCACATACACTCTGATACATCAGAACGCACGCACTCCCTCGAGAATATAAAATAAAAGGTTGTGATGTGTATACAAATCTCACAATTACTTTTTTCAATATTATTGCTTTCTATTCAAAGTCCTCAAATTACTGTGAATCATATTTTATTATAGATAACATATTAATGGCATATATATAAAAGCATGGAAATGAAAAGGGCATATATAAAAAATGTGCCTTGATCTCAAATATAACGTACACAATCCAACCTTTAAAGATACAAATAATGAAAAATATCTTGGTGTTATTGTAGAACTGTAAAGGAAAGATCAACAATGAATCATGGGCAAGAAAAAGAACAGCCCACTGACATTCCTAAGATACAACATCAAATGCTGTCCACACCATGTCAAAGAAAACACTACAAAAGATTTGTACAACCTTTCCTAGAATATGGTAGGTGTGCATGGGATCTACATTATCAGAACTAATTAAGAGGATTTAGATTATATTTTAAAAATGCAGACAGATTTGTCACCAACAACTATAACTATGCATCAGGTAACATAGAAATTTTGAAGAGCAAAGTAATTTCAAGGCAATTAATGGCAAAATTTGGTGCTCAAATATTCATATTGTTATCATCAACTGTAGGTAGTCACTTTTAACTTAATTATTGATACTGAAATCAAAGACTGTGTTGACATAAATACTCAATTCAACTACACATTAATGCCTCTTTCATTTGATTTTCCTGAAATATCATTAATTGATTCACCTAATGCAAACAAAATGCGCACTGCCACAAAACACACAAAATATCCACATGCCTTCTCTGAAGATACAAAACATACAAAGAGAATAAGACAGTGATAGATAAGAAAGGGAGGAGATAGAGAAAACCAGTATGCTTTTTACCCTAGGTACGTTTTTTCTTTAAATACAACTAAAAAGCAAAATACTGCTTTGCGTGAAATTTTGATTAAAAATAAAAAACAATAGAACCCGAACATTGGACTAATATTTTTTAAGACATAAAAGACAAATCGTACATCATAAGAAAGTGGCAATGCTTTTTTATCATTATTATATTATATTGCAATCCATTCCCAAACTATTAGTTATCATTTAGCAAAGCAACAATGTGTGGGCAAAAGTAAAAGTAAAAAAAAAAATTGTTTCAACCTTGCAATAAGAGAAAAGAACATTTCCTTCAATCTAAAAAAGGAGCTTGCCTTCCAAGAGATAAAGCAGATGAGGGGCTGTGACAAAGAAGTAGGATGAAGATTAAAAACAAAGTCCCTGATTCCATTTGATTCACAGTATATCTGGCAACTGTAGTACGGTTCTGCCTGCTAAGCTGGCAGGCCCTAGAGAGAATGCATATTACAGAGGTAATCAAAGCCAGATAATACAGTAGTTTTTGCGAGTGCCTTCTAGCTGAATGCCCATTTTGCCATAGTGCCCGTTTTTTTATGAAACCTATTTTTTACTATCAGAATTGTCACTCTGAATGCCCGCCTTCGAAGCCATCTGCCGTCTTAGTGCCCGGTATGTTGGCATGTTGTCAATCAAAAAAGCAATGAAATATCAACTTACTTCTGATAAAGTAACCATGAACAATTGTCTGGAGTTCGCTGAGGTGTCAAAAGGCGTCCCTTCCGCTCACTTGAGTAGGTTTCCCCACCCCTTTGAGTACAGGTAACAAATGAATGCCCCCCTCCCTGTTGTGACAAAATGATCACTGTCTGGCTGTGGACAGGGGTGTCTTTGAATGTTTTGAAAATAGGCAGCATGACTCGTAAACTTAACAATGAGTGACAATCACATTTCAAGATGCGTTGTAAACTTCATGAGATTTGAAAACTCAAGTTAAAGATAATGAAAATCAGACCTCTTCAGAGCCGCAAGGTCAATATCACATGAGTACCCGCTCCGCCTAAGTGCCCGGTTAGGCTGCTTCCCGACCACCCTGCACTCTCGCGAAAACTACTGTAGATTCACCAGGATAAGAAAAAGAAAAACAACAACCTTAGACCCATTTAATATGCCTGCAAATCATTCATACAGACACAGAAGCTTGGGGTATGCTATAAGAGTGCGTGGGAAAGAGCAATGGCTATGATCAGACAGCCATTCAAATATATCTCCTGCAAAATTTCTACTTTTAGTTGTAAAGAAGAACTAAAAGCTGAAACTACTTTGTAGCATATAAGTAGAGCCAAGATGTTTCGAATGAAAAAAGTTTGCAAAATTATATTTAAATGCATTAATACTAAAGTAAACCTACTGACAAAATTGTTTTACAGTCATGAAAATCATGTACAAAGAACCTTTTAGCGGTAAATTAGTACCCAAATGACCAAGTTCAGCCTAAATTCTTCAGCATTTTCTTTTTCTCTATTATTTATTGCATTCAACAAGTGTTAGATACTAAAACAACAAGACAAGACAAAATCCTCAAAGTCCTTTTTTCTCCAATAAATATCAAGTGATGATTGACATTCCCATTCACATTGTGCCTTTTCCTGTCATGTCAACCATGTTTGATAAGCAGATAGGATTACAACCATGGAAAACTTTCCAAAATTTGTCCAGACGTTTGCATGTTCATTAATTATGTAATAAATGGTACCGCCACACCAGAAGATAAAGACCCTCCCAGAATTTCAGGATTCCCAGGACAAAAATAAACTAAAATAAAAAGAGAAGGAGAAAGTATAATCAGACCTTGCTTGCAGGATGCCTATAAGAGGGGAAAAAAAAACAAACCGCCAGAAGGAATTTGAGCTGCTTTCAAAATGGGGTGTCTTGACATGTTCTCACGGATATAACAGCCATTTAATGCTATTCCTCCAATTTGCACAGAGTGAAAGAATGTACCAACATTTGCAATTTATTACTGAACCAAATTACAATTCAACATTTTCAAAAAGAATATTAAAAAACCCTTTAACTTTTTTTTTTTTTTACTTCATTCCAAACAGCATTAAAGAGAGAACACATTTTCGAAAAGTCATTTAAGACTGGTTTTGATTGTCATGGATCCTTAAATAAACAAAAAAGAAATTATCGGTACTTGATATTATGGCCTTTGTTATTATATTGAAAATATCTTTTATTGAATCTTATGCTGATATTCACAATATTATCATTTCAAGGTTAAATGTGAATTACGATTATCAAATGCTCAATAAACCCTTTATTTTCATTGATTAACAAGGCAAATATCTTGCAAGTTCATTAACAAAATCATACATAAAAGAGATACCATCACCTGTCTCATGAAACGCTGATATACAGATGTGTAAAATTAAATGCTTATTCCATCACCTCTCATCTAAACTGATCACCATCCCCAATTTTTTTCTGATGATAAAAGCAATCATTTAAAAAACTGCCAATAATCTGGTCTATTGTTTTCAAAGCCTAGGAACAAATCTGGGCATCGTGAAAATAAATGTACATTTCAATAACCCTCTCCTTAATAGGAAGTGTTGCTTCCCTGATGATGTATATTCCCCACATTAAAAAAAAAAAAAAAAGAAAAGAAAAAATTGAAAAAAAAAAAGAAAAGAAAAGAGGATGTTAATTTCCATTATATCCCTTCCAAGTATAGTGCTGTCCTTACTACGTATGATCTCTCCTGTAGTTAAATGTTAACAAATAGAAGAATGGAACACTTGGAGTGTCTAATTATTGTTTTAATCCCATTTCAACTTATTTACTATGAAGGATGCCATACTTTGTTAGGATAAAACCAATTGCTCTTTGTTAGGATGCTCTGAAGAGTAATCCATATTTCACAATTTCGACACAAACTTTTTATTATTCAGGCTGTTGAAATTCATTGCTTTCTCATGCCTCATTGTACTGATATGAGAAGATTGCGATGGTGGTATTGGCGACGGATGAAGACGATGAATTGGAATGGAGAGAGAGGGGGAGGGGAGAGAGGGGGAAGAGAGAGAGAGAGAGAGAGAGAGAGAGACAGGAGACAGAGAGAGGAAGAGACAGGAGACAGAGAGAGGAAGAGACAGGAGACAGAGAGAGGAAGAGCGAGGGGGGGGGGGGGGGAAGAGAGGGTGGGACAGACAGACAGAATAAGTCAGTTTGATATGGGGGCATAGGTTGTTGGTGGTGGTGGGAGGGGGATGCTGATGTGAATGTACTCACCAGTACACCTAATTGGGCCTGGAGGGCATTCATATTACATAAAAGAAGATGAAACAAAACAAAAGAAAATAAATGTTTGAAACATACACACAGCTTAAAGCAAAGTATTTGTTTCACTTGATATTAAAAGAAAACATCACCATTGCAATTCTCAACAAAAAAAGCAGTTATCAGTTCACTACTGCTCTGAAGATTTATCAAAAGAAATGCTAGCTATTATCAATAATCAATTCCTCCTTATAACCATCTTCTCAACAGTCTAAAATTATTTCATATCATAATCAAGAGTATCTGTGAGGTCAGGAGTATATAACATTTTCAACACTTTCTGTTCATATTGATTCCATATTTTACATAACAAAGAATTATACTTGATTCATTAAGTCCTTATTTCATAACAGAGGAAGCTATGCAAACAAAAGGCAGATGAAACCACAAAGATTATAAAAAATAATCAATCAAATTTATATAAACTTTGGTCCTCAACTATAGTTACAGTCATCAAGCTTTTCATCAGATGTGATTAGATTTTTTCGATTTTTTTTCCGTCACCAAAAGTCGTGGTCATGGGCTTCTTGCAAATCAAATGACTTTTACTTACAACAGCAGCAGCAATGATAGCAATAATAACAACAACAACGACAAAAAAAAAAAAAAGAGCAGTACAAGATAAGGAAAACAGGATTTAGAGGATAAGAAGTAGAAAGAAGTAGCCTTCTCATTCATCTGGCACACTTTTAACCTTTGACCACATTTTAATGTTATGACTAGCTTTAAAATAATGTACATATGGTTGGGTTTTGGGGCTTTGCTTTTTTGTTTGTTAGTTTTGTTGTTCTTTTCTTTAGTTCTCTTTTTTTTTTTTTCTTTTTTTTTTTTTGGTTCTTTTTTTTTTGAGGGGGGTGGGAGTATTTTGTTTGTTTGTTGTTTTTTGTGTGTAATTTTTAAAGGGGGAGAGGGAGCAGGGGTGTTATTGTTTGTTTTCAGGTCTTTGTTTTAGGGTCTTCCTTTGTTTCTATTTGGGCTTTTTTGTTTTGTTTTAGAGAGGGTAAGATTGGGGTCATATTGTTCTGGGAAGAGTTTTCTTCCTCAGACACTCACCAAGCGCTCATTGAGCTGACTGTTAGTTCTGATTTCCCGTTCCAGTTGTTTTTGTTGCTCCTTAAGTTTATTGCGAAGCTAAGAGAGCAAATGGATACATTCAAAAAATAAAAGTCATGCAAACATTCATATTGGAATTCAGCCAAGAGGTCATGTTAATTGCACGATTGATACATGTTTTTACATAATTCAGGGCTGGGATTGCCGAACATGTCATTTAGCTGGAGACATTGAAGCAGTGACATGTCAGTAGCTGAGAATGAGACACATGATACTATGATGATGATGATGATGATATTAATTGCACTAGGATTCAGTCACTACTTCGGAATCCACTCCATGGAAGAATCCCAGCCCTGATAATTGCATAGCTTTTATATGTTGTTTGATTATATTATGGAATAATTATGCATTTGCTTGTCATAACAAACATATAGAGCTGGAATAAATAGCGTAAAACTATATGACAATAGCAATATAAGGGAAGAAACAAATGAATTGAAATGAACTTAAAATGTGGGGTGAAGAAAGAAAGAAGGGATGCTTTGAGCATAAACACAAACAAAACAAAAGTACTACAATTTTATTACATACATATTGCTTATCTTCATGGTACATTGTATTGTGAAAGTCTTTCAGGAATTTATTATCAGGCTGGTTATCTGTTTATCAGCTGTTTGCTTATTTGTATTCAGTTGTTTAATTTGTTTTGTTTGATATGCTTTGCTTTATGCATGGTTAGTTTTTGTTTTTGTTTGTTTTGTTGGGGGTTTTTTTTACTTTGTATTTGTTCTTGGTTTTTCTTTATTTATTGTCTCGTTTCGTTTGCATTATTTCTAATTGTTTTCTTGTTGTTTTTTTAATGAATTCTGGTACTGTTGTAATTTCACATAGGAAAATTAAAATGATTTAATTTTAATATAAGACTCATCTTGGAATTTAACATTGTTAAAAACAAACATGTCTACTAAAACTGTATAAGGGAACAGTACAAGATATCTGTGAATAATGATTCAAGGGTACAGTAGAACAGATTTGTAGAATTGTAATAATGTAAATCAGTGAGAGCAAAACTGAAGGTGATATCCTGACTATGTATGGAAAAAAAAGATCAACTCTGAAAAATGGATAAGAATTGCATCGTATCATATATTAGTGTCACACATAAAACAAATTAAATTTCTAATGAGGTAAAGCACACGGCAGAGAAAATTAAAAAAATAAAATAAAAGGAAATGCAAATCAAAATATCACTAAACCCATCACAAAAAGATGTAATCAATTTTAAATATTATTTTGCAAGGACAAAGCTACATATCAAACAGGTCAAAATAGAGAGAATGAGAGTGTAATGTCATAAATAAAACTTAAAAGTAAAAAAGGGAAAAAAAGAAAGGAAAGAAGATGTAAAAAGAAAGAGAAGAAGAACTGCAGTAAAACAAGCTTGGGGAAAAAAAGTTCTCTATACCTGTTCAGATTCCTCTATATCTGAGATGCCTGATGCCTGAAAAAAGAATCAAACATAGAAAAAAATTACTCTTTTAAATTTACAATTTAGTCTTCCATAGCAAGCTCTTTCTTCACATATTCTTAATAAAATGAATATGAATGAAAATTGAAACATTTTTTTTTAATATAAAATCTGAAAACTCACTCTTCTGGACTTCATGAAGAAGGACCCCCCCCCCCCCCCCAAAAAACCAAAACAAAACAACAACAAAAAAAAAACAAAAACAAACAACAAAAAAACAAAACCAACAAAAAAACCAACAACCCTGCAGTTTCTCTCCTCCATAGCAATGCTGGAATTTCACATGTTTCTTACCATTCCTATCCTGTCTAACATCATCCTAATTTCCAACTCTCTTACTCTGCTCTACATTCTGCTTAAAAGTCGGGCACTGTAAGAAAACATAATATATGTAAGACCACTCACAAGCGACTTAGAATCAAGCTGTTCCTGCAGCTTTTTGACAACTGACTGTTCCTGCATGAGAGCATCATGACCAGTCTTTATGATGCCGTTCAGTTTCACCACATTCATGGACAATTCTTTGTTCTTCTTCTGCTGTACCTCTAATTCTGTTTTAGATTCTGACAAAATCTAAAAAAAAAAGAAGAAAAAAGGGAGAAAAAGAGGAATTATGGTAATAGCAACAAAAAATACTTTGAAACAAAGTAAATTACACCTATTTCGAATCATGAATAAAATCTAAAATGAGCTTTTTGAGTGCACATGTGTGTATGTGTATGCAATTTCTCATCATTTATAACAATAGGTAGTCATGATACATATCATATAAACAATGAAGTGATGAACACCTACAGCCACCACCAGCACCACCCAGAATTTCTCTTTTCATGGTACAAAGTATCAATAAGTTAAATAGTAAACTAAAGAATATATTGCTATTTTTTTCTTTATTTACATAACAATTAACTAATACATTTACTCTTCATAACTTACTCTTTCTTTTTCCTGTGTAATGTACACAATTTTGTCTTCACCCTCTTTCAGACGGCTCTCTAAATCTTCAATCTTTACTTGCATCTGATGACAAAAAAGATAAAATAAAGGAAAAGCTTTAATAACACAGAATAACAAGAAAGTTTTACTTCTGGCTGTCATGATTCAAAATGACAATGTCCAAATGTTTTTTTTTTTAAACGAAGTCAATTACCCCTTGAGAATAAACAACATGTGCACCTAAAATTGATGCAAATTAATAAGAATACAAGGAATGTGATGTTTATTGATATATTTTCAAAACAAAAATCCAGTTCACTTTCATCTGTGTAAATATAGTTTACGCACGCATGTTTGAATGATAAAAGCACACATTCAATAGCTTTAATTTTATCTGCATCACAAACATTCTGTAGTACACTTTGAGCCAGTAACCTATCTTAACTAGAATATGGGTAACATACATGCCCTTAAGTGTATTTGGTGAGAAAGTACTTATCAACTTAATATGTCTGTTGGAATCATAGCAATTTTAGATACTCGCAAAGAATGCAAGAATAATGAGAAAGATAAGAAGAAAGGAAGCAAGATGCACAAGTTTTTCAGATATTGTGGACTATAATTTCACATTTATATGAAATGAAATTCAATCTATCCAACATCATTGATAAGCTGCTCAAATAAAAAATAAATAAAATCACGCCAACCAACATATGCATTAATAATACATAGTTCATGAAGGATAAAAATAAAGCCCATACCAAATGTAAGAACAAAAAACAATACAGTAGTCACCGTCTAATAATCTGCCACCTTATTCTTCTATCTAAATAACCCCTCTAATAAACCGCTCTCAGACCAGACCTTCGCCTAATAACCTGGTATTTTTCACTTTCAGATAAACTTTATTCGCCCTCTTACAAGGAAATCTGTTTGATCATTGTAGACAGAAACATGCGACGAATCATTACATGCCTATATCATTAAACATAAATACATTGAATCATTTAAACATTATAAATAATTATAGATTAACACCAGAAACTTTACACTTAGGATTACACACCTCATTCACCATTCACGCACATATGCATACACCCAGACAAGCTGCACCACATGATGATAAAGTCATTTCAGTATGATAGGCCCATTAATAAACAACGATGATGAGAAAGAATTTTTTAACACAATACTGCCATCCCATAATTTATAAACCTATGTAGCAAGTCATTTGAGAATCAATGTCAAGGTTTTTAAAAGTACGCTACTCACAAAGGCAATAAAAGAATAGACACCCAACCAATTGTCTCACGATAGACACACAATCACATCTTGGCCATCTAGTCTACCAAACCAAAGCACAGACCTTGCCCAGCCTTGGAGAATAAAAGAGTAATGCCACCCCCTCCTGCATAGTGTGGGCCGATGGTCTGGTCATTGAGCAACGTTAAGTGGAGCTTAAGCATTCCCAAACGACCCTATTCTGAAAGATTATGTCATAGCTGGTCCAGTGGGAGGAACATGAAGGAACATCCATTGATGACTTATCACTGTATTCTATCGATTGGCCATTTTTTCAGCCTATCATCGTTTAGTTCATCAACGGACACTACACAAAGGGTGGTCACTGATTAAACTACATGCACTTTACATTCAATTACGTAATATGTCATGTATGTAAGTTGTACATACTTTGTTACCCTCCTTGCCTATACGTCTATTACCCGCTCCATCTTATAGCCTGCTTTCTTTGTCACCTGAAGGGTGGGTTTTAAGGCGGAGACTACTGTACTAAAGGCAAGACAGGAGCTACCTTCTTTACATAAAAAAGCAGCATTCTGATAAAGACTAAAGAATACATAAAATTGCCACCAAAATTATTGATGTATGCATTAGTTCTTTATATAATAAATATATGTGCTAAACAGTAAAATAAAAAAAGTACCAAGTACGAATATGTTGTTGAAAATTAAATATCAACTTGTCTTGAATAATGATATTTTGTTGAGATTAATAAACACAATATGCATACTACACGAACATATATAATTCCCTTTCCAGAAGACAAGGGGTATGGAGTGATACGCAATAGTGTAAGGTGACAAAGATTAACAAAAAAAAAAAACCCCCAAGGCCAACAAAAAACAAAACACATCCCCAACAACAGATGATAATCCACTTTATCTACATAAAAATACAAAAATATGAATCATAAGAAAGAGGAGTCCTCGGGGTTATGCTTTGTTCACAACCAGTGTTATGAAGTGAAATTTTTGGATGGAAAAACAAATATGGAGTAGACAAAAAAAAGAATAAAACTGTAGAAAATACTAGTTTATGAGAAAATGACTTGATATCTGATAGCTTAAGTCCATGTTTTAACCCTAGGGGTCTGGCAAAAAGAGGACATTACTCTTCAGAAAAAGACATTCAAATGTAAAAGCATTAAAAATAAAGGAATGAAGACTTCCTATCATAAACCACTCAACAATATCAATGGATCTACATCTAACTCGATCTGACACTTTTCTATATCTTTGTTCAGCTCCTTCTCTATGCAATTCTAATACTTCCTCCATCAACATATGGAAGAAAATTCCATTTCAAAACTAAATAATTTGTAACAATCAACCAAAAGTTATAGAAAAATGAAACAAAGTAAACAAACCAATGAAACAAAGTAAACAAACACAAGAATTCATGATAAACAAGATTTGCTGATGATAGTATCATCACTAGTAATAAATATCATCACCGTTTCTAAAAAAAAAAGTCCTTTTGGTACCAGACACATGGCACGAAACAGGAAAAGAGAAGGGTGGATTATGGTGAGCACATGCGGGCTCTGAATGTTTGACTGGTTAAAAGCAGTTTTAAAAGCATCAGTTGAGCATCACGATGAACTGATAATTATCAGAGTTAAATGAGAACTCCATTTAAATCCATTTCAAGACATGGAGAAACAAAAGTAGAATATGTTAAGAATGGAAGAATTGAAATATAAAGCTGTACTTCAAAGAAATTCAGTTAAAGTTTTTGTTGCCAATTTTGGTGGCTGACTCAAATTCAATCAACATGACAGAGAATGTCACACTACCACAGTGAATTGTTTCAACAGAATATGCAGGTTCGACAGTCAGTCAAACCTCATCTAGAACATCTAAATAAATATTAAAAAAGTGGGGTGGGGGGGGGGGGGGGGGGGGGGGGGGGGGGGGGGGGGGGGGGGGGGGGGGGGGGGGGGGGGGGGGGGG
>JBCJKE010443722.1:0-14894 GCA_039654525.1 Melibe bucephala | reverse complement strand
AATACTAGCTTTTAATGGCGCGTTGACAATAATACTCAGTTGACTGAGTCTGTCAGCTTTTATGAAGAAGAAGAAGTTGTTGGTTATGAATCTGCCTGCATTTTTTCTGTGTTACCAATTTGATTTTGATAATGTGGATCCCACACACACCCTCCATAATCTAGAACTCGTTTTGCGAAAGTTTTATAGCACTTGTCTTTAACATGTTGTGGAGAGTCATTAATGTAAGTTTTAGGAATGCTAGAAGGCCATTTGTTTCCTTACACATTGCTCGTTTTTGGTCTTTCCATTGTAGTTTAGTATCTACTATAACACCTAAGTATCTATGTAGTATTTTGATGTCAGTATTGTAAATTTAAGTCTCTTTTTCTAATCTTAAGTATCTTTTCAGTTTCTTTTTTTTATAACTCTGATGGGAAGTTTATTCCATAATCTGAAAGTACTAGGGCAATATAAATAAAACTGACTTTCTACATGTGAATTATTTTTAATGTAAATATTTGAGCACCATATCTGGTATGCCTATTATTTATATTGAATTCTTTGAGTGGTATCTTGGCTTGGCTATCAATTGCTTTCAGAAGTGTGAGAGTTGATAACATATTTCTTGTGCTTTGTTCTTTGAAGGATATCCACTGCAGTTTTTTTAGTGTTCATTTTTGTGATAGTTGCTGTATTGTTATAGTTTTTAGTTAAAAAAATCTGCCTGCATTTTTTTTGTAGAGTCTTAATTTTCTCTCTTTTGTTTTGATAATGTGGATCCCTTACACACCCTCGATATTCTAGGATTGGTTTTGCACATTTTTTGTAACATGTTGTGGTCAGTCATAGATGTTACAATTTGTGAATGCTAGTGGGCCATTCACTTTCTTACATAAGATTTGGTGCTGGTCTTGCCACATTATCACATAATTTGTAAATTTTAAGGATTTTTTATATAGACTTGCATCCCATCTCCTTCAAGGAGCCAAACAATTTTGACACAGTGCTATATTTGTATCAAGAGATTTCATGATTTGTTCCTTTTTAATCATAATAGGAGAGGATGCAAAGTCATAACAGGTTTATTAAATGCTTGTAATGTAAGTCCTCTTTGTTTTTCATGTGTATCTAGTTTAAGAGTTAAGAGACTATGTCTTGCGATATGCCAATAGAGTTGGCAATTTGTCAAGTTTCCAGTTTTTCAATTTATCTCAAGTCTGTGATCACGATGCCTTTATTGTGCTACAGTCAACTCAAACATTGCATGTAACATTTACGCATTTATCCCTTCATCAATGTGTCTGCAGCAGCAAAGTCTTGTTTTAAAGATTTTGGCGAACCGATATCATGGTAAATGCAATTGTCTTATCTCTGTATTCGCAGGCCTTTCCCACAGACCACAAGAGATCTTTGAAGAAAGAGAAACTAAAATCATTTTTCAGTAAGATCAAAGGAAGTAGCAAACGTACCTCGGATTCCAACTCAGGGAAAGTGAGTGACACTGTTTTACTTCTTCAGGAGTATTTCCATGGTTTTAACTTCATCTACTATCATGGAAAGGATAACAGCTTTTATAAACGCCAAATGATATGGTTATACATACATGCTTACATACATATATACAGTTCAGCTTTCATAATGACAAATCAGAAATGAATAGACTTTATTGAAAAAAACACCAACATACAAATACAATGTATTGATATTATTCAGAAACTGAATTCTTTTTAGAAAACACTAGATAAAGAGGTTCACAATTCGATGTATGTTTATGATGAATAATTTGTATGAATTTATCTGAATGATATTGTATGCCATTTTATTACATCCTGTGATTATGCTTTTGGTTAACTTTGGGAATTTAACATCTAAAGGGGTATACAAAGGTCAATGATCTATGTGACCTTTCACTCATGATATGATATATGATATGATATTTTCTTTATCATTAATAGCTTTTTTTTATAATATCTTGCACTTTGTGGTGGTTGTATTATATTAATTTTATAAAATATATGATCTTTTTCATCTAATTCTACAGAAAATTAAAGGCAGAAGAGGAAGTGAGCAATCTGAAACCAAGTCAATACATAAAAGTAAGTCACAAACAGGGCAGTAAATAATAATTTATTCATTGAGTAGTCTTAAAAAAGAGATTAAAAATAAAAATAAATTTGCAAATTTCATTTTTCCTTTTTTTTCCTTCAAAATTTCTTTTATGAGGATACTATTCCTTAGCTTGAAGATTTATTTTTAGAATTTGCTACAAGCATTTATGTAGTGACTACCAGATATTTTTTCCTTTTCATTTTCTGTCACTCTTTTCTACTGCCAAGAGCCTGCTGTCATTTTAAATGAAATTTCATTCATTTGTGAACCATGTTCATAAGAAGCTCAGCATAACATAACCCATGCAGGTCTTTCGTAGATTCCACTTCTTTTAAATGAATAGGAAATCACTTGTGGCTGAAAAATCTACTTTTTCACTCTACTATCAATAAGGTATATCTAACTTGCAAGCAGGTATGATTTTCATTATAATATCTTTGTTTTCATTATTTATTGCAAATAATATTATAATGTCTTTGTTGCTGGAATTTTATGCTGTTACTTCCTTCTTCATGTGCAATAAATCTGTTTTATTTTCCTCTTCATCGTCTCATTAATTTCTTGTATTCCTTAATTTTGTGTAATCTTTTATATTAATTTAAGGACTATTCTACATAAAATCTAATCAACATGTTCAATTTTCTAGATTATTGCTTTTTACATTTTTGCTGTTGAAGACAGCCTATATGAATAAAATTCTTAATGATAACAATTTAACAATGAACTTTTCGTTAATGTTTTGATCTATATTTCTCAGACCGTTTTGGATCTTTGGATCTGGAAAGAGATAGTGGTAGCTACAGTGATGAGGACAATGAACCTAATATTGCTCAAAGGCGCAGTACCAAGGACAAAGCTTTTAAACAGAGTGACAAACAAATAGTAAGGAGATGTATATGTCTTAGCACCTTTTATCACCACCCCATATATTCATCCATTTCCATATTTATAGATTATATATAAATATATTGGGTGGGCCAATAGAAACACACTGGGCCTTGAATGCCACTATTTATCTTACTTGCCATTGGATTTACATAATCAGCATTGATCTAGCTTGATTCAATTAAAGCAAGCATGCACAGTTTTATTAATTTCTGTTGGTAAAACAAGATGATAAATGGTTTTGAACACACCTATCTCAAAACGGTAAAAAACCCCAAAAACGATACTTTGCGGGGGCCAAGAAGAAAAACTTAATGATAACACACTGGACTTGAATGCATTAAAGAACAAAATGTTATCACTAGAAATCAATAAAAACAATACGTTAGTGGAAAGACATCTTTTTAATATGTGAGTGAAGTTTCATGAGAAACCATCAAACAGTTTCCACACTCTAAAGGACACAAAAGTCCCATCTACATTGTCAAAACCATCAAACAGTTTCCACACCTGAAAGGACACAAAAGTCCCATCTACATTGTCAAAACCATCTAACAGTTTCTACACCTGAAAGGACACAAAAGTCCCATCTACATTGTCAAAACCATCAAACAGTTTCTACACCTGAAAGGACACAAAAGTCCCATCTGCATTGTCAAAACCATCAAACAGTTTCTACACCTGAAAGGACACTAAAGTCCCATCTACACTGTCAAACCATCAAACAGTTTCTACACCTGAAAGGACACAAAAGTCCCATCCACATTGTCAAACTATCAAACAGTTTCTACACCTGAAAGGACACAAAAGTCCCATCTACATTGACAAAAACCATCTAACAGTTTCCACACTCAAAAGGACACAAAAGTCCCATCTACATTGTCAAAACCATCTAACAGTTTCTACATCTGAAAGGACACAAAAGTCCCATCTACATTGTCAGATCATCAGAAGTCTACTTGAATCTCCACGTAGTCTTATCAAAGATCACAGACGAGACGCTTTCTCCTTTCTTCATCATATCTTAAAGTATAATGTCTTTCTAACAACCTTTATAAAACTTTGAATTTCCGCTTCCGCTTTAGTCTTTTGAGGGATGATGATTCTTCTCCCTGTAAATATTTTTAAGAGAAAGGAATTCACAAATTCATAACTTGCCTTAGTTTGCCTAGGGACTGGGGCAACTAGACATCTTTAGTGATAAAAGAAATGCCTTTGTTGATTAGGGATTGTTGTGTTGAACGTACTTGGGTATAAGCCCAGTGCTTGATCTAGATACAAGGTCTAGGTCCAGATCTAAATCTAAATCTATATCCATGTTATTGAGACTGAATCGGAAAGAGGTATTGGAGTAATATTTGTCTAAAATATTAATTTTGATGTGCGCATTATTCATTTGTATAAATATAAATTGTATAAATAAGGTGACAAAATTCGTTGATCTCATCCGTAGAAGTTTCATTTGCATTTTTTCAAATGCTGTAACCCACACTTCTTTTTTATTTTGGGATTTGTTGGTTTTTGTGTTTTTAACATTTTTTAATTGATGATTTCACTACGAATTAGGATTTATGTTGTCCACTTTGTGTCAAATACTTAACTGAACAGATTAATAAACAAGCTCAGTGCAACATTCACATTTTTTAACAGACACTGTTAGATGAATTTGACAAAGTTTTTCCATCTGCAAAATTTTATCCAGTGGGATCAGGGTTGCTGTCATCACCACACATTTTATTCATCCATTTCCATTGAAAAAATTGTGGGTGTTCTTGAATGATATTAAATTATAAAGATGAATATTTTTATAATTTATAAGATTTATAGGATCCTTCATTGATGAACCTACATTCCCACATATGTCAGTGGTGAAGAATGATTTCCAATCAGAAAATTTCTTACCTTTGTGCTTTTGTAAAGCAATCTTGATGATTCTCATTATTCATTTTGTAGGCTACCGACCTGAAATCAGTTCATTAAATACATTTTAAACAACTCTTCTGGGGGCTTTAGTTCAATCATATGTACATGTACGCTCTGTAATGTTCCACGAGAGAAAATGTAATCAAATAATCCAACCAACCAGGACTTGATGATCCCTGAAGAAACACTAGAGTCCTCCATGTAATAGCTGTCAAGCTGAACTTTACAGTCAGTCCTCCCAAACAGGTAGCTGGCTAAATGAACCGCCTGTCTCCACCCAGTCCGTGTGGCATGCCTCCTGCAAATCTTTTATCCCATTGTCAGCTAGCGATAAGAGCAACAGATTTCCAATGTATTGCATCCACTGCACCAAGGCATTATCTCCCTTGTATATATTTAATTTCTTGTGTATTGTTATTTCATTCATACAATTGTCAGAATTGTATCATCAAATCTGCCTGACGTAAAGAAGAGAATGCATTGCAAATTTATTCCTTGGCTTACTGAATGTCCTTCTCATGTTGTCTTTGTAACAACATTGAATTTATATGTGGGTTTCTCATGTGTTAATTTGCTTGTTTGTTTTGCTGGCTTTTTGTCTTTGCCCGTTGGTATTTTTGTTGTTCTTTGCTTTGCTTTCAGTTTGACTGTTTTTTGTTTCTTCTTACAATTTTATCTCAAAAAATTACTCTACCGTAGCCGCTCCCGCCACTCTCTCCCCCGTTCCTGAAAATGACATTATCATTGCACATAATTCTATATCTGTGTTATTTTTGCTCTTGTATATTTTTGTGTAGGTTTTCATTATCTTCCTGTAATGTTTTCAGCCTTTTGATGTTAGATGGATTTGTTTGCAAACAGTTATGTAAGATGAGATACATTTTAGAAACCTTTAGAATAAAAGATTGTTAACATAAAATTTCCTTCTTTTTCATAAATTCTGACAGACTCAGTCAACTGAGTATTCTTGTCAACGTGCCGTGAAAAGCTAGTATTTACATATTAATGTTATATTATACATTTAAGATTTTGTTTAAAATCTTGTCTATCTTTACTGCACTTTACATTGACTGGTAGTCTACACCATAATCTAAAAACACTGGGGAATAATGAATATAAATGACTATCTACACTAGAAGATGGCAATGTAAATGTTTGAACACCAGATCTGGTATGATTATTTGCATTTGAAATACTTCAAGTGGTAATATTGCTTGGTTATTAATTGCCTTTTAAAGGATGTTTACCTTATGCTCTTTGTTCTTTGAGAGGTGTCCACTGCAATTTGTTCATGTTTATTTTTGTGTGACCTGATGTGTAGTTATAGTTGTTGGTTACGTACCTGCCTGCATTTCTTTGTATTTTTTTTCCATATCATCTATTTGGTTTTGTTAATGTGGGTCCCATACACATCCTCCGTAATCTAGACAGGTTTTACCAATGTTTTTACCAACCACTTATCTTTAATATGTTGAGGGCAGCCATTGATGTTATGTTTTAGGAATGCTAGCAGACCATTAATTTTGCTTCCTTACATTCACATATTGCACGGTTTTGGTCTTCCCACTGTAGTTTATTATCTGTGATAACACCCAGGTATTTTGCCTTATTTGTAATTTTAAATGTTTTGTGGTGTAGGTAATAGTTTGATTCTGTAAGTTTGTTTTTAAATTATTTTAAGTACTTGGCATTTTTCTGGGTGGAATTCCATTTTCTAGTCTTTTCCCATGTTGGAGTGAGTTAAGCTCATTTTGTAGCATTTTACAATCATTATTATTTGTTACCTCTCTGTACAACAGGCTACCATCTGCAAATAATCTCATTTTGCTACCTTGTGTTAGTGTCAAAGTGGACATAACACTGTACCCTGTGGCACTCCTGACAATGCAGGTTTAGGGCTTGACTCAACTCCTTCTATGATGACTTTTTAAGCTCTACCTATGCTTTGGTCCAATCTAATAATGTGTCTTGTATTCCATAATGTTTAAATTTTGCTAACAGCCCATGGTGATCTACCCTATCGAAAGCTTTAGAGAAATCTAGGAGTACTGCGTCTATTTATCTTCTCTTATTTAAGCAGTTGCTGAGTCCATTTATAGTTGTTATTAGTTTAGCTTCATAGCCTCTTCTTTTTCTAAATTCATGTTGGATGTTTTAAAGTATATCATATTTTTCTAAATGATCCATTATGTTACTATGTATGATGAATTCAAGGAGTTTACAAGATACTAATTTTATGGATATAGGTCTATAATTTTCTGGTTTATACCTATCTCCTTTTTTAAGAAGCGGAACAATATTTGCATTTTTCCAATCATTTGGCAATTAAGCCTGATTTAGTGAAGTCTGGAAAAAGAGGGCATACACTTTAACTAATTCAACTGTGCATAGTTTCAATATTTTGCTCGGAACTTTATGTGGAACAATAGCTTTATGTTCATTTATATTTAGCAGTAATTTAAGTGCTACATTTTTAGTGATAGTTGTTGGACCCATTTTGGAGTAATTTTTGTTTTTTGATATTCCGTTTTTAATTTTTGATGTAGGGTTTGGAAAAAACCAGATGAGAATTTGTTGTTCAAAATGTCTATTTATTTTTTGGGTCCTGAATTACATACATTGTTAGTACTTTTTAGGTCTGAAATTCCACAATTCACTTGGTTTTTACTTCTTATACAGGCCCAAAGCTTTTTATCGTTGGTGTCATTATTTATCACGTTGTTTACATTTTCAGCATGGGCTGACCTATATGTATATTGAGTCTATCTTTTTATTTCTTTATACTTGTTTTTTATTCTTTCAGGGTTACAGTTTTATATTTTATAAAAGCATTTCTTCTTTTTCTACTCTAACTGTTTAGTTTTGTATACTATAACTCTATAACTAGCTTTTTGCAGTGTGTTGACAAAAGTACTCAGTTGACTGAGTCTGTCAGCTTTTATGAAGAAAAAGGTTGTTGAAATTGGGTTGAAGTTAGTTTTATTGAAAATATTTATGATTTTTGTTAAGTTTTCTTTAATGTTATCCCACATATCATTCATATCACTATTTGTATTAAAAGATTTCAAGAATGATTTTTCAAAGCTGGAGGCTTCTTTCTTAATGTTTTCAGTATCGCTTTTATTCCAATGTAAGATTGTTCTAGGTTTGATTTTTTTCCTGTCTTGATTTAGTTTTGATGGAATTAGTACCACATCATGATGACTAAAGCCTAGGATTATACTGGTATCCACTAAACCTTGATCGTTTGTTATGAATATACCTAATATATTACCATTCCTTGGGCTAGTTTTAACCGTTTACATTTTTTTCATTGGTCAGTATGTATGTCCATGTTGATTTAGATGATTTAGAGAAAGAAAAAAAAAAATGCAGGCAGATTTGTAACCAACAACTATACCACAGATAACACAAAAATTAACTTAAACAAATCGCTGTAGATACCTCTCAAAGAACAAAGAGCAAGAAATAAGATAACCATCCTCTACAAGGCAATAAATAACCAAGTAATTTTACCACTTGAAACATTTCAAATGAAAAATAATCATACCAGATCTGGTGTTCAAACATTTACATTGCCATCTTCTAGTGTAGATAGTCATTTATATTCATACTTCCCTAGTGCTTTTAGATTATGGAATAAACTGCCAGTTAGTGTAAAGTGCATTAGAGATACAGAAGATTTTAAACAAAATCTAAAACATATAAAAATTAACATAAATACTAGCTGTTTGTGGTGTGTTGACAAAAGAACTCATTTGACTGAGTCTGTCAGCTTTTATGAAGAAGAAAGAGAAGTTTGTTTCTCGAAATATTTCTTTTGATATGAAATATTTAGAAATGTTCTGTTGTAATACTTTTTGGTAAATAAGGCAAACTAGAAATCACATTATATTTCAAGATGAAGATCAAAGAGAAGATTTTAAGAATTAAATTTCTTTGTTCTTGTTTGTTTTTGTTTTGTTTTTATAACAGAGACATTGCTTACACAAATGCATATCAATAGTCAATACATGTAGCTGTATTGCTTCTTTATAGGAACCATCAAACTTAGTAACTCTTATTTTTGATGAAGATAATCTAAAAACAAGTAGATAAAAATGATAACACTTAACTGCATCTCTCATGTGTGGATTTCATTTAAATCATACTCTGACTGTGGGTTCAATAATTCATTTTGCTTTACCGACCTTTTCAAATTGTTTTGCTTAAATCTGTAAGATAATGTATTCTTGCAAGTCTGTTGATTTGTAATACTTCTGTTTCTCTTTTGTTTTCTAATTTTTCAGGCAAGACGCCTGTCAAAGCGAGTGGAAACTGTGAAGAAAGAAAAATTCAGCAACTATCCTAACCTTCCCATTATTGGTGACAGGACCAAGATACACACACACTTTTAGGGTTAACAGTCTTTTCTGTACCCTTTGTGAAATCAAACCTTGCCCTATTGTATTATAACTTCTGTACATGCGTGGTGAGCATATGAATCATGAGAAAATGAGAGGATGAGTATCCACTATTTTCACTTACCTCTTTTGATGGTGGGTATCACTAGTATAATCATGGTGTGCTAATTGTGCCTATTTTTTTTTTTATCAAAGTCAGATGTGTGACTGTGTTAAAAAAACATGAAATTGGAGTCTAGGGAAGGTGCTAATTTTTCCTGTTTAAATGTCATAATTTATTGGCTCCTCCATAATGCTTTTTCTTTTAATGTTGTGCTCAGGTGGAAAAAGAGTAAGAAAAACATGTCAGTTGAATATGTTGTAAGAAAGATAAGTAAGTGGATGCCATCATTCAAATCATTCTAACACTAAAACTGAATTGAATTTATTCAACCTCACCAAATTAACACAATCCTAACTGCTAACAGAAGTTGGTTTAGTGAAAATTTAGTGTCCATTGTTAACTTGAAAATGTGTTGGCACCTCTATTGTTAACTTGAAAATGTGTTGGCACCTCTATTGTTAACTTGAAAATGTGTACACACCTCTCTAGTATCTAGTGCCACTAGTGCCAGTGGTTTTTTGCAATCAAGACATAATAAGAATAAGTTGTTACTTTTTATCTTGACAGCAAATGATAATAGCATTGTGGTTACACACAACGAACATGCTATGATTCTTTGTCTCATACACTTCGTTTTGAAGTCACTTATGCTTTGGAAAAATAAGTTTGTTGATTTTCTCTTCATTGTTTATGATGGGTGATATAATTTGACCTTTTGGTTTACCTTATAACTTAATTTTTCTATTGCTTGTAGCACATAAGGCCTCTTCAAGGGACAGCTGTGTGTCAGTGTCAGGGGATGCTGTCTCTTGTTCTTGGTGTCGAATCTTCCCCTTTTTGTTTATTTCTATGCTCTTCAAAAGTCCTTTAAGGCCATCCTATTTTTTCTGACCATCTGATGACCATCTGGGGGGAATCCTTAGCTGGCATGGCCGTTGGTGACAAAAGGAGCTCATTTCGTAATATACACCTTCACTATCTTTTTTTTTTTTTTTTTCTTGCAACAAAGTGCTGACTGTTTATCTCCTAGACTTTAAGTGTAATTCCCCATTCTGTAAAGGTGCCTGACAGAAAAATTTATGGGATTTTCCATAAACATTTGTTTTGGAAGACTTCATATTTCTTTAAAATCGTTTTTGCTAATGTGCATAACTCTGATGGATGGTTTGGATAGTCCGTTATGATTTTAATTTCTTCAGTTATCGTCCTTGCCTTGTCTAAAATCCTTATTCAAATTTTAGTGTTGCCGAAAAAGTCTTGTCCCATTTGATGATATGACATTGGAAAAAATCATTTAGGCTTTTGTAGGTATTTAAATAGAAATTACCTATTGACAAATGAACATGTGCCTTGATATGATATTATACTTGTGCCTTATTCTTCAAAATTGGATCTTTGAACCTGAAAAGTAATTCCAAACTATTTGAATTTTTTTCTGTACATATTATTTCCTTTTCTTTTTTTTTCTTTTTGTTGAGTGGTTTACAAATCCCATCATGTTGTTTGATACTTATGTTACTTTGTGAAATACTTTTACAACATTGTTGAAAGTCAAATCAAACTTGGTGAAAAAAAAACATAGGAATTTTTTGCTTTTAAATCAAACAGTTTATATTGGTTGTCTTTTCTCCTGTACATTACTTTGACAAACAAGTTAAGGCATTTTGTGCCTGGGAAATCACACAGTTTGTAAATATTGCATGTTTAATCAAAAGGATCAGTATTGAGATGTGACTTTTTGCTGGTATGTATATGTGATGTATATTAAAATAAAAGTAAAACTCAAATTGTGTAGAATATTTTGATTTTACTTTTCCAGAATTTTTAAAAATCTGGCACTTATACTTATATTAATATATTTTTAACTGTTTGTTTTAATATACTATTTAATCTTGCCTACTTTTGTATAGTACTATATTTTTCTGAAATACTTGTTGCTATCATGGAATTTATATCCAGTTTGTGATTGGTGAGCATTCAGCATTGTAGGCTACGTTTTATTTTGCTTTAATGACAAAACAAGAAGTGCAAATGCATCTTGTGTAACCATTTGATCTTTCCGTCTTCACTTAACGGGTTGATGAGTAGTAAGAATAATGCAGTATTGGCAGTAATGTGTCAGACACAAATCTACAGCATTAGAAATCCTTTTATCATGTGAAACAACTGACATTGTTAAAGCAGATTTTTCTTGTGGCCATATGTCCTAAATATGTCATTGAGAATACAGCTCTAGTATATTTCATGCCCTCCGTTCTTCCAGACATGGATTACTTGAAATTTGGATTATCAGTAAATACAAAGCATTTGTTTTAAATATTGATTCAAATTCATTTATGGTATTACTGTAGATTCAAATGGTGCATTATTCCTTCTGATGTTTTTTAAGAGTACCTTGACCAACAGCAAAGAGTGTTTAAGTCATTAGTGCAAGTGATTATTTTTATTTCCACTTCAGGGAACAGCTTTAGTGATTTTTCCATGATTTAATGATTCCATGATTTTCCAAATAAAGCCATGGATATTAAAACAAAACCAAACAAAAAACAACAACATAAAAAACAAAACAAAATAAATCAAACCCCAACAAAAAACAAAAAGCATCCAGTAAGTGCATGTATGTTGTTACGGAATATGTAAAAACTTAAGGTGGTGATCATATGCTTGAAAACTTAAACTTTAATCATATTTCCCACCTTTGAAATGGCAGACTAGAAACTGAAGAATGCATGGTGCAGTGAAATGCATTTTTAAAAAATAATTATTATCTTAATGAGTAATACAAGGTATTTTTTAACTAAGTCATTGAATAGACATGTGTACACCATTTCTAAATGCTTTTAAGAATGCCATGTCTATTGGTGCTTTATGTGATAAGAAAATCAAATATTAATCTTCTACTTACTTTTTTAGACGTTATTTCACCTGTATTGGTGACTTATTATGTAAATACTAAAGAAATTCAATGTTGATGTCCATTTTTTTTCTGTTTTGCTCTGAGATTGATCAGAAATATCTATGTTTAAGCGTTTCAAGTCTGAAACCTTTGCAAATGACATTTATGTTCTAAAGCATAATCACTGTTTTCAGTGAAAATCAACCTACTTGATTATCTGCATAATTTGAGTTATAAATAAAGAGACTTGTACATTTTGTGACACGCAATCATATTTATGACTAACTTGACCTCCTTCCATGTGCATCACATAAATAAATTATAACAATACTTTGACTAAATGCATCCTATTAAAAAGAATAATCTTTCATTTTTACCTTTTTGGCATTAAAGAAAATGTATGAAGCTTTAATGTATGTCATGTATGCATTGTTTTTCTACCTCTTGCCTAATCCAAAACAATAATAATAATAATACATGTTTTTGAAGCATAAAATTCAAACTCTTCAGGTGAAAAGCATGTTCCTTCTGGTTAATATTTTTATCTTTTGTTTTCATATTTATCTGCTCCACTCTGAGTATTGTTTTGCTTAAGAAAAGTACCACTTAAGTCTATTTTTAGAAAAACTGGGATTTTTCATGTTTCTTAATGACCTGCCTGCCTACGGCGGATTTCTCCGAGATTCCACATGGGTCCTCCACACAGTTCTGTTATCCATCAGTGTTGTTAGCTCATCAGTGCTGGTTGCTCCTGTATCTCGTTTCTTAATGAAGTTGTACTCTGAATTGGCTGATTTTTTTGCTGGAGAATTGCTGAATTTGACATTGCATAATACAAAAATTGGAGTGGTAATGTCACACTCTATAGTAAAAATCAACTAATAAATTTCGTGCTCATCCCGATATATGGGCAAATTATAGCCAAAGAGCTAAATCATGCTGGTGCCTAATATGGGCCTATGGCTGTCAAAGGGCTGTGCTTGAATCGCCTCAGTCTGGCTTCGAGTACAGCAAGGCTGATTGAATCCTCACCTGTCTTGTTAGAGAGAGATTTGTTGTGATATATCAAACAGTTTGTCAGTCATTCATTATGGCCTTTAGTAACTCCCAAGTCCGACCAACATGATGGAAAACCTGCATGTAGTCTTGTAAACATGGTTGTCATTTTGTTGTTGATTTTTCATCTCTAAAGGATTCATCTTATCAAATGTATTGTTTATCATACAACTCACTTTTGGTGTTTATTTTTACATCATCATCGTCATCCTCATCATTATCATCATCATCGTCATCGTCATCGTCACCGTCACCGTCATCGTCATCATTATCATCATCATCATCATTATCATTATTGTCATGATCTTTTGAATTGCTACAATTTTACTTTGCTCTGTGAAATAATAATAAAAAACCTGTTCATGCCAAGCTCTGTTTGTTTAAAAGACCACGCTTTTCCTTACATAATTCACTTTAATCATTTTTTCAAACTTTTACACTTTACTTTTAATTGGTTTGACCCCCCCCCCCCCCCTCCCATCCGATGGCATTGTTTGTTAAAAATGGTCGGGAAAAGACAGCACAGTGATGTCAATATCCAGGGAAGCATTACTAAGAATAAGAATTCAAGCTATTTCTTGGAAACAATAAAATTTTTCAATTCAGAGCAAGGCGTCAGTTCCCCAACACATGAAAAAGGCCAGGATCTTGATCCTATTAAAAATGCTTCCCATCCATGCATTGGGAAAATTTAAATTGAACCTAATCACCTTTCAGGTCACTCTGCTTACAAATACTGACAAATCCGGTTACGGTAGCAGGCCCATGTGAGCCTTTGATTCCCATCTCTGATTTTTCTTGATTGGCTCATAGTAACTGTATTCATGTTCTCGTCCCTGACTTTTCCATTGCTTGTCCTTTTCCTTTTCGAATTTCAATGCATTCTCAGTCAATACCAACGACTATGGTGGACTTTTAATTATTACACACTCTGTTGCAGAAGTTTTAATTATTACACACTCTGTTGCAGAAGTTTTCATTATTACACACTCTGTTGCAGAAGGAGTTGTTTTTTTTTTTACTTCTATTCTGCATCTTTCTTTAAATAATTTGTATTATAGATCCTCTGGTATTCTGTCTTTGTTCTCGGAATTCTGATGTCTGACACCCCCTGGATCATATCTGCCGCTGATTGTCTTATGTGCCTCTAGTTATCACATCTCCTCTTCTTCTTCTATTCCTTAAGTTTGGATATTTTTGCAGCCTTTCTTTCTTTTTTCTTTTTTCTTTTTTTTTTCTTTTTTTTTCTTCCGAAATTTGACACTTTAAACATGCCTTGGCATCAGCGTACATGTGTAGTTCACTACCTTGTTTCAGTTTCAATGAGTCTGTTGGATCATTTATGTACAACACAAACAATACCGGCCCAACGATTGATCCCTGGGGAATACCAGATGCCACGTAGTTCTGCTCGCAGCTCTCACCATTTATTAACTCTTTCTGTTTACGGTCCAATGGGAAGGATCTTATCCATGGAGAATACCTGTGTATGTATATATATACACACAGAGGGAGAGAGGGAGAAAGATATATATAT
>JBCJKE010443612.1:1824-13743 GCA_039654525.1 Melibe bucephala | reverse complement strand
ACCCCCCCCCCCCCCCTTTTTTCAAGAGACAAAACAAATTGTTTCGGTTTCCTATTCTTCCAATGGGCCTTTACCAATCAATGGGCCTATAAGAATAAGTGATGAAAAAACAAGACTGTAAGTGAAGAAGCTTTTTGCATTTTATAGTAGATCTAGATTCTAAGTGAAGGAAAATTATTCATAAAGTTTCAAAGGTTTTTTGTTCTGGTTTCTCTCTCTCTCTCTTTCTTTCTTTTTCTTTCTTTTTTGTCCGTACCCCATATCCTTTTCACTGTCACATGAAGAAAGTCAGACTCTGATTTGATGGTCCCTCGATCATCATGCTTGTCTGGTAGTTAGTGTTTGGCACCTCATGCATTTAAGACCAGAAAGCCAACCCTGAACAGACCAGCTTACCTTACATTATATACGAAATAGATGGACGACTTAGGCAAATGTTTAAGTGCACACAGCCATGCTTATATAATCGTTTGCTTTTTATCCTCTGAAATGTTAGCTACTTTATTTTGCTAATGACACTCTTCTATCAATTGAATGATAGTTGTTGACACTGTGAATGTTAGCTTTAAAGTTTTGAAGATTTTGTTTACGTTAAATTAGTTCTGATGTCAATTTTATTAATAAAATGTCATCATTGGTACTAAACCAACTAGTTCTCCTTTCCCTTTTTTTATCTTTGGAATTGAAAGAAGAACAAATGTATTTTGCTTTACTGCATTTGATTTGATTTTACTACTTTTCAGAATGATTATGATTGATTGTTGCCTACAAAAATTTGAACCTCATTGCCGTCATACTGAATTACCGGTTTTTCGGGAATTTCCCAACGGTGACATCTTTGATGAGTTACAAAAAGATCTGAGCACTGGGTGACAGGAAAGAGGAACTCTTTCTGTATAGCAGGTGATTGGAAAACTTGTCAGATGTTGAACAAATACACTTCAATCTTGAGCTACATCTAGATCGAGATGAGGATCGATTGTAGTAGTTGTGAGAACAACATGAACAATTCTAGCGATGAGGAATGTGGTAGATCCTGTAGGCCTGCATGTGGAAGAGGGTATGGAAGGTCTAGTTGCAAGAGGTGATGTACCATGGACGAATACTTTTATTCAGGAATACTAGGACCTTTATCAAGTAATCTGACAAAGTTTCATGTGTCTGTCAATTAGTTTTGCACACACCAGCCATTTTATGACAAACACCAGGGTGTATGCTCTTTTTGCTCAGGAGGCCAGGTTATAGGTCCATTTTGTAGCAGGGTGCCAGGTCTGAGAGGGCAAGGACATTTTGTGAATAATAATAAATAGTAATTGCAGTTTGCAGTTGAAGTGAAGATTTGAAAAACCATGCTATTGCATGTACTTGTACATGGTAGCCCTTGTAGAGTTTAGATAAAACAACTCAGACCAACATATTTGTACATTAAGAATAGGCTACTTGATGTATACGTTAGTAATACGAATGTTATTCAGTGCAATACAAGGGACAAATGATCATACCGACAAAATGTCACTGTCTAAGATACTAGATAGTCAAAGGTTAGTGTTGTATTTTTCCAGAAACCAGATGACTTGCACTTTTTAAAAATTCATTAGCTTAGTATGTGGAAAGACACCAAAAAACTACTCAAAGGTGGAAAATTATGAATTTGGAATAGATGTTTGGAAGTCTGCTTTTCCATATAACTTTTTCATTTTTATTGTAATATGTATACATACTAGTCACCACCTAATAACCCGCCGCCTTTAACTTAAAGCCCACTTCGCTTAATAACCTGCTGTTTGGGTGAAACAGTTTCTTCTTCTATTTGATCTAAAACACCCCTCTAATAACCTGCTCTCGGACCAGACCTTCGCCTAATAACCCAGTATGAAGAGGAAATGAAAGCAGGAGAAAGTTGAAGAGGAAATGAAAGCAGGAGAAAGTTGAAGAGGAAATGAAAGCAGGAGAAAGTTGAAGAGGAAATGAAAGCAGGAGAAAGTTGAAGTTGAAGAGGAAACGGAAATAAGAAAAAAAGAGAAAATTCTGAAAAGGTGGAAGGAGAAACAAAAGCATTTTTACCCTCTTCTCACCCCTTTCCCACAATAACAAAAACAAATCAAAACAAAACAAACACACACACACACATGTTACATACATATCTACATTACATACTTGCATAGACAAATAAAATCAAAAATACAAAATGTTCCAAGTCGTATAAATTTATCTTTTTCTCTTGTAAACTCAAAGCAATGACTTGGTTACAGTTCAGAAAGGATAAAATTGACAGAAAGAAGGTCCCTTACAGTACAGCTGAGATAAACCTTAGTAAAAGTATGAATTGTTTATATAGCCAATTGAGATTAAAAAAAAAAAAAAAAAAATCCCATCATGTATAAAAAAAAATTGTTACAAGCACAAAACTTTCACGAGCAAGCATAGCAATATCACGTTTCAATGACACAGTTTTACTGGAAGAAAATACTTATACTTATAAATAGCTGCAGCATAGGTTTATATTTCTACTTTCAATACATAACTATTCTACTGCATGTATGACCAAAGTGAAATGTGCAAGGATTTAAAATAACAAGAAACATTCCACATTCCTTTGAACACAATATTAAAAAAAAGCGCTTTCTGCAATCCTTTTCCATTGACAAAGGAGGCATGGAAAGCAACAAAACAAAGCATCCTTGTAGTTGTAGTTCTGACTACATAGGAATGACATCACTATAAAATTCAAGTCTTATTCTATCATTCATTCATGGTAAATTCATATTTTGAATTTATTTAAGTTTCAGAACAGTCAAGGCGGGAGGTTTAGTGGTCAAAGTAGCCATGTCATTGAAATTGTTACATTTCTACTTTAAGTGTCTGCTGATGGAGGAAAACAATGGGGATTTGACTTAATGCAATGATGTGTCAAGTCTTTGCCAAGATGCAAGTACAGTCAAAATGATCCACTTCTACAGTAGAATCTTGGGAATCATGGCTTTGACCCATATCAGCAGTCATAATACAGATATCCATATTTTGCATGGCATCATCAATGCTACAACATACATGAATGACACCGTTGGAGGTCAAATGACTCTGTTCTTCCAAACCCATCCAGATTTCCAGGGCTGCAAACATTCCAACAAGACAATGTTATATAGTAGAATCTATCTATGTGTCTGCATTGAAAAGCTGGACGAACCGCCCAATAAGTCAGATAGGTATTGGCATTGTCAAGAATTTTTCATTATATCTTGCATAAATCAGCTTTCCATGAATCAGAGAAGAAATTCAAACAGGGATTTCAACTTTGCAGCTCATGTAAATGGAAGATTCATGTAAAACGAATTTCCAGTGTCTGAACAATCTTACCAATCATTTCAATATTTTTAATTACCGTATATCTCCATCTATTATTTGTCATTCACTTTAACTGACTTTCATCCTTCCCCCATCTCTGGAAATGATGTCATAATATGACTTCCACACTGCTAACTTATGGTGATAAGCACTGAAAACGAAATGCTTTCGAGCATCTCTTTTTATTCTATCAATTCATTTCCATTTTGAATGGGTAGGCCTACGAGTCAAGTACTATACTGTGTGAGTAAGATGTGTCACAGTGCAAACAAACATTCATGTGTTAGTTTTAGGGTGGATTTGGTGAAACATGTGTGCACCCTTTCTTCAGCCATTGTGTTTCAAATTAGCTGGTAATTTCACCTCTTTATCCTTTAGGCATTACTAAATCAGAAGACAACTTTAAAATTTATAAAATTAACTTCTTAATTGACAATGCCATGCCAAAGTTGTGAGCTGAAGACAATGAATGATCAATCATAAGACAGATGTCCATATTTTCCATGGCAACATCAAGGCTGCAAAATACATGAATGGCACCATAGGAGGTCATATGACATTGTTATTCAAAACCCATCCAGACGCACACATTCCAACATGACAATGTTACATAATAGAGCCTATCTAAGTGTCTGCATTCAATAGCTGGATGAGCATTCTAACCACCACACCATATGATACTGATACATGACTGAAAATATAATACATGTTATAATCCAAACAAAGCAATACATATATAATACTTTAATACAAATAACTGTGAATGGCACAGGTAAAAGTAAAACAACAAAATAAACAATTTATAAGTATTTGGATGGACCTAGACAGACATCCACATCTATAATAATCATTCTCCATCATTGTTAATAGTTTACTTGGGCTGCTCTGACTTTTCCAGAAATAAAAAAAGGGAAAGGAAAAGAAAACATAGTTGTATATAATTTACAAATATATTTATCACCATCATGCAAAAACACAAACTATTTGTTCATATCATAATACACAAACGAACAGTAAAGCAAACTTTCATTGTGTGGAAGAAGCATGAAAGATTTTTAGCCAGACTTGCAGATGTAAGGAGAATACTCAAGAAGAAGAAAGGAAAAAAAACACCACCAAATAATCACAGTTTCAGTTTCAGTATCTCAACAAATCTCATGACGACGAATGTGCAAGCAAACAAAAATGCCAAAACAGCAAAAGAACACAACATTGAATTGCTGGTATGAAAGGCATTAGGACAGTTTGCATTCTGCTTAAGTCTTTTCTCTCCTTTCACACGAACAACACACACACATACAAACACGCACATACACACACATCACACACTAACAGTAACACCTTGCACCCATCCCTTGAACATCAATTGAAATTTAAAAAAAAAAAAAAGAAAAAAAAGAGACAGACAGACAGAGAGAGAGAATTTTTCCTGTCATTAAGTGCATCACCATAGTTTCCTGGAGTCTAAAGCATACACTTTCAAGTAAGCACATGATGAGACTGCATGTTTGACAAAGGACATGGAGCTTTACAATATAAGAATAATTGTGTTGCATAGGGTTTATTGATTTAAACTTAAACAAATTGGGAAGTTCTTTATTGAAAAGAACTTATTCAACTAAAACTAAAACATTTTTTATTTTTATTTTCATGAACTTCATTTCAGGGAGAATATGGTAGGAAAGCTCAAACCTCATCCTGTGGTAATTATAATTGTTTTCCTGAGAGGCAAAAATACAAAGTGACGTGGCTGGTACTAATCTGAGATACATGAAATACATGACAGGCTATACGAATTATGGTAAGATGAGAAACACCAAAGCAATTCAGGACTGCCCGCCAATTGCCCATTGGGAAGAATGTGAAACGCACAAACACATAAAGGAAAAAGGAAAGAAAGATTCTTTATACTAAAATCCTAGGAAAAGAAGTTGTTTGATCACATATTATAATCACATTCATGCAGTTATTAACAGAACAAAATCAAGATAATAATAAAAATCTTGCATCATATATCATTCACAAAAGTCTATCTGTTGTATTCACAATTCACAGGGATAATACAAAAGTATTCATAAGATTCAACATTATCATTATTTCTTCTTTGATTTATCCATGCAAAAACAAATTTCAATACATTAGACGAACATACATGCATATAAAATTATATTTGCTACTTGTTTTAAGAACAAGAATGAAGTACAGCATAATTTCACAACTGGCACTAAATCAGTGATCTACACTTCATCATTAAATCAATTAAAATTCAATAAGTAATAATAATTATCACTGCAGTCCAGGATAAATGCTGGAAGGACTGCAACATATCTTGCAAAAATAATCTTAAAATAATCTATTAGACACAGTATATAAACAACAATTTAAAATTAAAACTAAAAAATATGTTAATCCATGGTATGTAAGAAAAAGAAAATCAACTCCCCCACATATCCTATGAGGAAACTACTCATACTTATTTCACTTATGCTGTATGGATACATGCTCTAATGAATAGGAAAAAGAATTTGACCACAATTAAGATTCTTACCCATACAAAATAGCAGAGCTGAGATAAAACCCTTAGTAAATTAGGATCAAACCTTTAATAACTTGATGTTCAACTTCAATTTCTTTGTGTACACAAATTATGATGTTTAATGTGTGAATCTCTTAATTTACATTCATTTTTTATAAAGAGCAAAAAGGTGAACCAAGACATGAGGCATATTCTGTGCAACAGAAGTGACTCAGCCATGCATGGCAACTAACCTGAAAAAATGTTTACAATGAGACATTAAGCATAGTAAGGAGGAGGAGGAGGAGGAGGAGAAGAAATCAAACCAAATCTGAACAACAGAACAATGACAAGAAAAGAAACAATAAATACAACTCATAAAAATCATTCTCATGCTGCGTAAATAATTCCTTTCAATTAATTTCATGGCCGAGAGTCACTGAACCAACAATTCAATTCAAACTATCAACTAAATGACGATTGAAAGCACAATATATTTTTACACATCTGTGACCCAATTTCCCTTCAGGGACTAATAAAGTATATTTGAATTCCAACGTATTATTTCACCAATGATTCATATCAAAACAATACACAAATAAAAGACTGATCAATGAAATTTATTTCCATTTTTAAAATGGTCTGCTTCTTCCTTGGAACATGCCTAAGTAGTAGTAAATGGCTTCAATCTCACTGAAGGACGCTTGGTCTAAACTGCAATCGTCATACTAAACATTTAAAACATTTACACGATGGAGATTTACCTTAAGGTTTCCCTCCAGATGTCTCTATTTTGCACAATTGGTTGTTTTTTTTTAATGTTTTGAGGTCATGTATGTCTATGAGTCCTACCAAATGAAGGAGATGGGTTCCTCAGTGGACAAAAAAGTCCAAAAATTCATAACAGTACAATTTTAATTTCATGTTTATCTCCACTTCGCCCACAATTGTTGAAATGGGCACTCCTGACCATCTCTAGTCACAATTATTGGGTACCAGAAAAAAGGTGATGTAAGATGGAAGGATCACAAGCCTGATAGATGTTCTGGCAATGATGACATTTGAACATTTGCCAAACCACAAGAAATCGAGTGCATTATAATAAGCCAATGAGTCAGGTGAGAATGATTTATCACTTGTACAATTAACAACAAGTCCTTCGTACAAAAACATATAACACTGACAAAAGAAAAGACTAAAGATATCACTGAAAAGAAAAGATTTAAGTTGTAACAAAAGAAGTGTTAACATGCACAAAATGATGACATCTTATCAAATTTCAATATGTTTGTGTCATATATATATAATATATACAGTTGACAACAATTTTGCTGATCATTATTATGCAACATATAGCAAACTTAACATAATAAAATACATAATTGATGACGATTCTGAATACTGTGGGTTTTGACAAATCATAACATTCCTTAAATCACAAAAACTCCCAATATGATTTCTTCTACGAGGATGAACATGCTGAAAATGGTGAGAAGGCTTTTCCCAGTTTCAAACCTGTCTATCGCCTCACACTTCAAAGTAACATGACATGGCAGTGGAGTCAAATATTCCTGTACTTGGATTATTTCTGTTCAGGAATACATATTTGAGAATTCAATTGCCATGAATCAACAGTGAAGGGATGATTTCTCGATAATGCACACTTGCCACTTAGGCCAATGCTGCATTAGTTCACCAGTAGTTTAGATCTCTGCTGCACCAATAAGCTCATGACAAAATACAAAACTGATTCCTACAAGCATTCACACTATTTCCATAATTTCCCTATGAAATCACACTCCCTGCTGCTGCTAGCTTGATATAAATTTTGAGATTAGACGTGATAAAACATTCACCAAATTACAAGCTTTACCAAATAGCCATCCAAGTTAAATGGTAAATCACCAAATGCACACTTTGGGCAAGTCAGATGGTCCCATTCACTCAACATCCCCGCATCATTTTTTTAAAGGAATTTCAAGTTAACTTGTTAGAAATAAACAATGAAATGGAGGATTTCCACTAATGAAATGGAAGGAGAAAAAAAAAAAAAAATCAAGCTTATCTCTTATTTCCATAGAAATGACCACAGCACTGTACATCTAGATGATTTTCCTCAAATAGAGCCGGGATAATACAATTCATCTCTGAACAAGTAAGTCAGCAATTGCTGCCATTTGGCTTTGCAAATTTTGTGTAATTTAAAATTGGCATGATAATAAGCAAGTACATTTACCTCTCTCTTTAATCAATGTCTATGGTGAAAACAGTGCTGTTATTAGAACCAGTGACATTAGTGTTGGTGCTGGTGTTGGTGCTGGTGCTGGTGCTGAAGGGGGTTGATGTTTCTGTCTGTGTAGTAGTCACTGTGGTTTCACTGGTTACACTCATGACAACATCAGTCACTGATGACTGGGTCACCCCTACAGATACAGGTGGGTTCAACTGTGTGCTCTCACGTTCTGCAGCAGCTGAAGATGTCAAAATTGCTGCCGCACTGGTATTGCTGCTGTTATTGTTATTACATTCTCCCATTTCATTCAGGAGTGTCGTTGCCTCTTGCAATGTGTACTGTGATGATAAAAAAAAAAAAAAAGAAAAAGAGTGACATTAGGAGAAACATAACTTCGTCATTGCACAACAAGATTATTATGTGGAACCATGGTTGAAGAATTTACAGGGACTTTACCTGAGTCGACTTAAATCCGTATGATAGCATAGTCATCCGACTTTGCAGCCTCAGCAGCCCTCTTCTTTTTTTTTTTTTTTTTTTTTTTGCAGAGAGTCTCCATACCTGTCTCTCAATTACAATTTCTCTAATGGTCTTGAGGTCTTTGTAAGATGATAGCTTTAAATTTTCATTCAGCATTCTTTTGAGATGGTTATTAAGTATTACAAGGAGGGTACAAATATGCCTTTTCAGGAATTTGTTTCAACCAATGTTCATATGGTTTATGTAAATGACGACAGACAAGTACCTACATGGAAATTAATGGTAAATAAACATAACTGTTGCAAATCTCTACACTAAGATGACACAGTAAACATAGGGAATCACAGTTTGTTTTAAAGAGTTTCTCAAAATTTAACTTCATGTAAGTAAGATTTGTGTTACATGATTAAAGAAGGACCAACAAAAAAAAACCCTGATATCAACTGTATTTATGCAAATGTAAACTTCGATTTAAGGGCGGAGGTGGGTTCTATTTTCAGTGGTTTTCAGGGACTGCATTGCACTTTGAAGTCCTAAGGTGTCATCTCAAAGCCTTTCCTCTCCCAGAAAGGTCAAGCTAGGCTGCGCTGGCTTTACAGGTTATGATTTAATAACTTCTTCTTTTTGTTCTGTGCATGGAATGTGAAGGTCCAGGAGAAGGCAAACCTTGTCTGGACGCCCGGTTGGATAATTTTTAGCCTGATTTCTCTCCTTCAGCTGTTCCAGCAGGATAAAATCTAGGCTGGTGTCACCTTCAGGGTCATTGGAGTGCTAAAATTTTCACATGGCAGCAGCAACGTGATGTTCCATGGTGAAAGATACTAACCATGAGCTCAATAGCACCACCCCATCTCAGGTGGCAAGAAGCCACCCAGAAAATGATGAACAAAATGAAAGATGCGCTTGATGAAAACATCCAAAAACACAAAACAAACATTGCCCCAAGAAGAGCAAGACTGAAAAAAAGAAAACCTTTCTACAATGCACAACATGAGGGATTTAATATCTTGGAGGCTTGGAAGACAGAATGGAGAGAGAACACAGTCCTTTAAATAGAGGGTATAATAAGGCAGTCCTCAGCTCAAATGGCAACTTCAAAGCATTTTAAACAAGTTTAATTTGGAGGTGTAACGATACTAATGAGTCTTATGACCAAAATCAGTCTCTTTACATGTATGGAATAACTGTTATCCTGGTCAGGCGATCAAAGTGTTACATCTATTAAAGTAAAGCCATGGCCATTCATTCTCAAAGAAAGGCTGACTCTTTCATGACTTTCAAGCAGCCATGATGCATGGGTATTTACTATGTACAGTCTTTTCCCTGAAGGAATGTTAACAATACAGGCAAATACTGGGCTGATCATTTCATAGCGCTACAATGAATACACAGCTGATAGACAGACCCAACAAATGTGTAGAGAATAATCTCCGGCATACCACAGTAGCCCCAGCCTAATAACCCGCCCTTCGGGCGAAAAAGAAAATGGGTCATTAGACCAGCGGGTTTTAAGATGTACAAGCAAGGGGAGTAAGAAAGTATATATGTACATATATTACATAATTCAATGTAAAGTGGATGTCGTCTAATCAATCACCAACTTTTGTGTAGAGTGTCCAATTATTAACTAAACAATGATTGGCTGCATTAACAGTAGTCAATCAGTAGTTTACAGTGTCAAGTCACGTTAGAGTGTTCTGCTTTGTCAGCTGACAGGGCCTTCTATGATAGACATTATACAATCTTTCACAATAGCAAAATATGGGAATGCTTAGGCTTCACTAAACGTTGCTAAATGATCATCAGCCCACACTATACACGAGAGTGTTGCTTTACTCCTTTGTTCAACAAGACAGGGCGGGCCTGTGCTGTGATTTGGTTGACCAAATGATCTAAGGTGTTATTTTGAATCCATAGTGAGAAAATTCGATTGAAGGTCTGTTCTTTTGTTGCCATTGTGAGAAGCGTGCTTTTAAAAATCTTGACTTTGAAATGCAAATAAATTATTCTTAAGGTTATAAATAGGATGACTGTATTGTGTGTGAAATAATTCTTTCTTGTGCTCATTGTTTATTGCGGGCCCAGTGAAGAGTATTGGGTTCTAAGATGAAGATCTGGTATGAGAGCAGAATATTACAGGGATATTTTAATTTTAAATAGAAGAAAAAACTGTTCATGAAAACTGCTGGTTATTAAGCGAAGTGGGCTTACATTAAGGTGGCAGGTGACAGTGACTACTGTATTACAAAACTGAATTTCACATTTTTTCTATCATGACAATCAAGACAATTGGGATTTATTAAATAAAATGTAAATTTATGATGAGATCAATGTCTTACTTGAGCACTTTGAGTCCTTTGGAAGGATTTACGATTGGAGTCTTCATTAGAAATACTGGTGGACGTGGTATTCCAGTAATGTTCATTCATCTGTAATAAATGACAATAAAAGTTTTAATAATTCTTTTTTTGGAAATTTGTCTCAGAATGGCAAACATATAATTTGTGTTTACTTAGACATGAAATAACAAACAATGAAGTGAATACAAGCAATGATCTCCAACATGCCATGACCTGCAGCGCATGCCCTCCTTTTTCTAAAAATAGTTCTTCTTTCTCACTTGGGTTGAGCATGATAAAGAGTTTATCAGGTGTGCAAAAAAAAAAAAAAGGAGGAGACACCCCCAGCATTTTTTTTTATTTCGATTTCCGAGGAGACACCCCCAGCATTTTTTTTTATTTCGATTTCCTCTCCATGTCTAGCAGTGTATTTACATTACATTTGTACAACAAAGAAATTAATCCTAAGATACTCATGTAAATAGTATTTATCTAGGCAGGTGAGTTGATGCAATATCAGCAAGGCAGTTTAGTTGCATTCAAATGTAATTGTAAAGGTATCCCAAGGAATCTCCTTTTTATTTGAAAAAAAGAAAAACCAACAAAAAACTACTTCAATGAGTACTGATTGTACTAAGTGCAAACCATAAATAGCAATTCGTTTACAAACATGGTCCATCACAAAGAAAATCCTCAAGAAATTAAGAACAAGACAAAGGGCCATGGAAAGATAAATGTTGAATTTTAAGATCAGCCATAAGATACCATGTGAGACAATAAGACATAAAAATTATAGACATTGGAACATACATAGTAAAACAAAGATGGGCTTGGACAGGACATGCAGCAAGAAATGCACAGTGGAAACAAAAAAGTGGTAAAAGAGCAAGAAGAATACAATTAACAAAGAAGATGGAAAAATGACATTGTAAAGACAGGCGGCAAACATCTAAATTGTTAACAAAAACAAAAACAACATTAGAGTGTGGGGGAGGGGGGGGGGGGGG
>JBCJKE010443502.1:4889-14904 GCA_039654525.1 Melibe bucephala | reverse complement strand
GTGACTTGGAGAAGCATGGCAAGTCAACCCCAGAATGGCTCTCAACAGCCGAGATGACAACAAGACCAAGACCAAGAACCATCTTATATGGAAACATTTTAGTAGCCAAAGGCAGTGAACATTTCTCCATTTTGTTTGATTTTATCTTATTTGAAGCGATCTAGGCCTGTTATCATGATATAATGATGAAGATTTGTACTTCTTTACTTTGTTTAGGATGAATTTGGACTTAAAACCAACATGTGCTAGATTTTTTATTTTTCTGGAATAGCTAATCAAATCCTTATTAATATCCTGTACATGATTACCAGGGGTTCTATCTTATTAATATCCTTCAAGATTTTTCATGTTAATTTGATTAAACATTCCTAAATTGCTCCATTGCTTTAATGATAGGTTTAATTTAAAGGTCTTAAAGTGTACATAAAATGAGAGTTTTTTGTTTTCTTTTCAAAAAACATTTTTCCTGCTGTTTATTCCAGTTATTGATACCGGGTTTGTGAAGTTGAAAGCATACAATTCCAAGTCTGGCATTGGTAAGTGATAAGGACACACTCTCACACATGACAATATTTGTTTGTTGATAGAAAGATGTATATATGTATATATGTATAGATATATAAACAGACAGACAAACAGACAGACATACAGACATACAGACAGACAGACAGGCAGGCAGGTCAGGTGGCCTAGTGTTTAAGGCATTGCACAGTAACTTGCTGGCTCATGGGTTCGTGCCCTTCTTCGGCGTCTGGTTTTTTCCTTGAGCAAGAAAATTCACCCTTATTGCACACCTTAATGGTGCTGCATAGCGGCTGATGCCTGGATTATTTCAGTCTTCCCTCGGAATAGACAAAAAATTCTCCCCCAGAGATAATAACGGGCCTTATTTTTATTATAATTAGATAGATAGATGAATAGATAGACAGAAAGATTGATAGATAGATGGTTAGATGCATTGGTATATAGATGAATAGATAGATCTCTTCCACTTCCTCCTCCTCCTCCTCCTCCTCCTCCTCCTCCTCCACCTCCTCCTCCTCTTCTTCTCCTTCTCCTCCTCCTTTTCCTCTTCTTCATTCCTCTTCTCCTTCTCATCATTCCTCCTTTTTTTGCATTTTTTTTCCTTATGGGTTTGGGACATAACTCAACCACAGTAAAAAGTGTTTCAACTACTGCTTTGCCCGTTGTCAATCTTGTTTTTACAGTCAGGGCCTGGGTGAGATTTTAAAGCTTATTTTTACAGCATTTAAATTTTCTGTTTCAGAGTCGCTCATCACCGTTCCCATTTCCAAAGCATCAGCCAACCAGAGAGCGGGTCGAGCCGGACGTATTAGAGCCGGCAAAGCCTATAGGCTGTACACAGGTAGTGAATCTTTCTGCTAGTCGATGTAGGAATGGTGTAGCAGGGGGAGAGAGTGTCAGGGCCAAACTTGAAATGGAAGAGATCAATCTTGTTTGTTCCTATCCGGAATGGGAATTTAGTTTAACCCTTTTTGATACATCGGCTTGAGTATGATTTAACTCTTTTCTGCTATAGGCCCATATTTTTAGATGGACACGATTTAACTGTTTGACCACAATTTGGACATATGTAATTGAGTTTTCTTTTTAATTTGAATGAAACTTTCATCATCTTCAGTCAAAAGGAAACTGATGCAAAAACAGTTTTCTTCCTTTATCTATCAATCCAGAAAAAGCTATAGACATAAAAAATAAAAATTATAGATAACCATTCTGAAAATTAGATGCTACAGTTCCTGGCATGCACATTTTATACATGTATATGATAAATATGATTTCTATGTATATTTAATAAATTGCACAGTGAAGCCCTATTTGAATGTGAATGTGTATTTGAGTGTATGTGTTGTATTGTATGTGTTGTGTATATGCCTGTATGTTTAGTTGCTGCTACACCATGATATCTCTCTCACGAGATAAAAATGTTTTTCTTTTTTTTTCCTTTCTATCTCGTCTCTCTCCTTTCTTTTCATCTCAATGTACGACACAGAGAAAGCCTTTGAGGATCTTCCAGACTCCACTGTCCCAGAAATGCAGCGCAGCGACTTGGCACCCGTACTTCTACAGTTGAAGGCTCTGGGCATTGCCAATGTGTTAAGATTTCATTTCATGTCGGTGAGTTTTCCAGTAGAATCCAGTTTCTCACATGACCCTGATGTTTTACATGTTACGATCAATATCATAGTTCTACTTTTTATGAGTTTTAGACTAGAAACTGAATTATAGAAAGAAGATTGAGATTTGACCCAGATATCTAGACAGTTCTATTGGTATCATATTCTTCAGTGGGACTTGCTAAAGCTGTCTAGATTTACTTGTCAGATCTAGTTTCGTATTGTTTCGAAATTTATGCTGTATATGTATATTTTTCTTTTTTCCAAGGGTGATCATTGTTCGGAGGGTATATGTATATATTGCTTGTTACAGGGAAGTGGTCTCTTTTTAGGATGTTATATAGTCTATCAAAGCATCATCCTCTCCTTCAATGATGTAGCTGTATGCTATTATGAATGTTAATAGGGAGGAGGAGGTCTAAAATAGTACAAAGTAATGTCATTTTAAAAAAAATATGAGGATAGATTCTTGCTCTTAATGTAAATTCGCATATAGTATGGTTCAAGAATTATTCCACTGCCATCACTTTTGTATTTTTGCGAGTAGATTAAAAATAAATTCGGCACAGGAGGATGGATTTGTCTTTTTTGTGAAATGACAAAGCTGTGAAACCATGCATCAGTCAGTCAGGCAATGGTGCTTAATTCTTTGACTGCCATAAGCATACACATCAAGATGAGCACAATTTAATTCTTGAACTACAATTTGCTCATATAAATTATGTGATAACATATTAGTTTAAAGGTGGTATATATTGTATTATATTTAAAATTTCATGCAGGGATGCAATTATATCTAGATTTCAAGAGAAATTATTTGGAAATCCTCAAAGAAAGAAAATGTTATTTGAGCAATTAAAAATAAAAGTAATATTGTCAGTAATGGTTTTTACCATCCATTTTGAATTGTAGGCCCCTCCTGCACAGAATATGGTGCGAGGCTTGGAGGTGCTGTATGCCCTGGGAGGTAGGAGTCATTGTTTTTGAGAATAATATGGGCACTGCTTATGACGGCTTTCTTTAATTTGCTATTTCTCTAATGTTTACTTTATTTTCAATTCTTGTTTTTTGTTGTCGTTGCTGTTTTTTGCTTTTGTTTTTTATTATATATGTATACATACACACCTCTGATGTTGAAATGATTTTCAGTTCCTTTTTTCCCTACATAACATATGTACATTTTTTTTCTTTCCATCTCCTTGTCCATCTCTCTTTCTCCAACTCCTCACTCTCACACACATATTGTAAAGTTTCTCTCACCTCGACCTCTTAGCTGTACAGGATTTGTTTGGTTTCATTGATGTTGAGATATAATAATACAATAAATAGTAAAAATGACAATGAAAACAAAAATTACAATGAATCTAAAAGGATAAGATATGGTTGAAACTATCAACAACTTAAAATGGAAGTGGGCACGTCATATTTATAGAAGAAATGACAAAAGATGGACATTAAGTTCTACCATTTGGATACCACGTGGCCAAAAAAGAAACAAGGGAAGACGAAAGACCAGATGGACGTTAACTCACATGAAAAACATTGACAACAAATGTCAATGGATAGAGAGAAGTGGAAAACAGCGGGGGGAAGGCCTATATCCAAGATGATGATGATGATGATGATGAGGATGAGGATGAGGATGGTGATGGTGAGGGTGATGGTGAAGGTGATGATGATAATGATACCTAGTTGAATGACCCATGAGCTACACATCTCCCCTCCCCCACATAATGAAATCAAGACTCATTTATACACTAACTCCGATAAAGGAGTATTGCGATACGATTTCCTGAACCGTTTCTTTATTCAAAACTTCCATCCTTATCAGCTCTTGACGACTCAGGAAACCTGACCCATCCTCTTGGAATGCAAATGGTGGAATTCCCGCTGGCCCCGCCCTTTGCCAAAATGCTGCTTGCCTCAGGTAGTAATCGGATCTCTGCTGCATGGGATTTTGTAAGGGGAGGCTACTGAGGTTTTTTAATTTCAAAGGCAGAATGTAACCGTTGCTAATATAGTTTATTAATTAAATTATACTATATAACTTTTAAGTGTGTATGTGTTTATATGTTTACAAACATACATGCGTGTGTGAGTGTATGTATGTGTATGTGTGTGATATAATAATAATATTTAAAATATATAAAGGTGTCTAATCTGTATCTAATCAATTATAGATTTATGTACATTTACAAATCTAATCAATTATAAATTTATGTACATTTACAAATCTAATCAATTATAAATTTATGTACATTTACAAATCTAATCAATTATAAATTTATGTACATTTACAAACTTGTAAATATGCTATATCTTTTCCATCTACTTTAAAAACGCCTGTATACTTTAATTTTCCTTTTTTGAGATGAATAAAGTTATTTGAATTGAATTGAATTGAATAAATGAAACAGAAAAAAAAAGAAAATAGCAAAATATTATACCGTCTGCAATTAACGACTTAAGGAAGGGAGTTAAATACATATATTTCATCATGCAGAAACATAAGGATTCTTCCACCCCCACCCTATAACCACCCCATCCCTGCAACCCACTCCCTTCCCCAGCTGTCAAAAAGAATGAATTAGTAAAATAGTTATAAATTGTTACTTTAAAGTTGTTTTCCATTTATTCCATTTAATTTTAATCAAATGAAAATATTAAAATACTACTCAAGAAATTGTTACAAAAAATCCAACAACAGCTTAATTGAAATACATGTTTTGAAAAAAAAAACAAAGGTGAAAGTTTGAATAGCTTGTTGCCTGACAAAGGGTTTACTCTCAAAACATGCTTTATTTTGATTGTTTTTCCTCTCATGGATGTTTTCCATTAGCTGAAAGCAAAACTTTGTATTCTGTATTCAAATGGTTAATTTAATTAGAGTTTACAAACATCTCTACAAGCAAGTGGAGTAATTGTGCGGAAAGGCAATGCCTCATATGATTCAAGAAACAGTCTTTTTGTCTTTCTTTCTTTCTTTATATTTTCCTGTGACAGTTATTGATCACAGAGCTGTAGATTTCATTTTACCAAATTTCAGATCACTTGTAGATTAATGAAATGTCCATTGTCTACCAAATTCAGGTGACTTTGAGTGTTCAGAGGAAGCGGTTATTGTGTGTGCGATGACACAGATTCAGAACATCTTTATCACACCTTCAGACAAGAAAGTGACCGCAGTATGTTAATTTTGTAAAAGTCCTTTTACACATTTATACACATTTATACACATTTATTTATAGGTTTTCTTGTCCCTGTCAAAATGAAGTGGACTTTTCTGATTAATCTCAATAATAAAAAGTTGAACTAATTTCTATTGATTAAACAACTTGAAAAAGTGTTGCTTTTGGCATTAGAGTGAGTTGGGTTTTGTTTTTTTTTTGGCACTGTAAAAATATAATTAAGCTTTGAAGCTTCAAGCTTATTCTGAGTTTGGGATCTAAGACATGTGTGTCTTTCTTATTGCTGTCTTCTCTGTTTGTTTGTTTTTTGTGTTTTGAGATTTTTTTTCTTTATTTGTTTTGTTTCGTTTTGTTTCAGGTTTTTTTTATAATGAAGATTTCACCCTATTTCATATTAAATACAGAATAAAAAGTGTTTCTATGGCTCAAGGCCGGAAATTCATATCCATTCTTGATTGAATGGAAATAAGCGGCAAAAATTAGTCTATGAATCAATTATTGTTCGTCTTTTATTCAAATTTCTGCTGCACCCTTTTCTGTGTGTGGGGAAATTCCATTCTGAGAAGTTATCCTGTCAGTTATGCTTCTCTAATTGAAGAACAAATTAATCCTATATTCTTGATGATTTTGTTATTTACATTTTTTCTTGCACTCTTGGTAAATAACATTATATTGTATTTTTCAAGAAAATTGTTTTGTTAATCACCACAGAGCAAGTGTTATTATTATTATTATTATTGTTGTCTGTTGTTGTTGTTGTTATTGTTATTGTTATTGTTGTTTGTTGTTGTTGTTGTCATTGTTGTTGTTATTATTATTGTTGTTGATGTTATTATTAATTCTATTTTTATTACTATTATATTGTTATTTATTATCGTCGCTGTCGTCGCCGCCACTGCTGCCGCCGCCGTCGCCATCGCCGTCGTCGTCGTTGTCGTCGTTGTCGTCGTCATTGTCGTTGTTGTCGTTGTTGTTGCTGTTGTTATTTTTGTTTTTGCTTTTCGTCATTGTTATTATTACTATGCATGACAAATTTGTGCTTATCTTGACTATTTCTTCCCCAGGAGAGGCAAAAAAGAAAATTTTCTGTCGACGAAGGCGATCACCTTACTTTGGTGAATGTCTACAAGGCTTTCATCCAGGTATGCATTGCGTTGTCCTTGAATTTGTGCCTCCATTAGTGATGATACCTAGCATTGAGACATCCATCCTTTCTTTCATTTATTTTATCCACACATCTATGGAAATGTTCTCTTGTATATCTGTCAACGTATCCGTCTATCCATTCATAGTTTCATATTATTTATACAAGCATCAGTTGAGTTAACTATGGGATGAGAGAACAATTTGAGCTGTGTTTCTATGGAGATGTTCAAGTGAAGTGGATGACTGGGTGACTAAAAGAACGCAGGAATGAGTAAATGAATGAATAGACGTGTGAGTGGGAGCCTGGATAGCTTAGTGGTTAGGGCACTAGACTACCAAGCCAAAGGTCACAGGCTTGTTTCTGGCTGTGCAGGTTTGAATTTGAAATCTGAATTTTTATGACCTTTTTTTTAAGTCTCCTTATCCTTTGGGAGGCAGAATAAATGAGTGCTTAGTCCCATTGGAGACAGACGATAAACTAGGAGGCCCCATGTGCCTCTGCTAGTGTAAAAGAACTCTTGGCTGTTAAAATCGAAAAGAATATGTTATATTGGCCACCACACTGGAAAATTCAGTTCCTACAAAAATTCTTTTGGACTCATTCACCACTGTAACTTCTTGTACCTCAGACTTACTGACCAGTTCGTTATTCTAAATTCAATTATTAGAGGCAAAGATCTAAGGGGAAGGGAATGTGGTTGGGCATCCATACTCCTCTTAAAATACTAGCCCAGGAGTGCCAATGCTGTTGCGATTAGGTCGTCAACTTTGACGCAAATGGTTATAATGAGAGCTGTCCGAAAAGTAAAGAAAAAATGGCCATACTTGAAAACTTTTAACAGGACTCACTTAAAACTCACACATTATGAAAACTTGCTTTTTAGTCGGTTTTCAATGTAATCCCTATGAAAGTGATTACATTTTTGCCAACGTGTTAACAGTGAATCGGTACCCAACCTATTTGTTCATCAAGCTTAGAAAACCAATCTTGAAGTTCGTCAATGACATCCTTGGCGATATCAAGCTACTTGCCCCCTAGATGGCGCTTTAAAGGCCCAAACAGGTGCAAATCAAAGGGTGCCAAGTCTGGACTGTGAGCTGGATAAGGGAAAGTTTCCCATCCATAGTGCTAAAGCCATTCTTTTGTAACCTTGGCTGTATGGAGGCTCGTATTCTCATGCTGAAGAAAAACGCCTTCTCTCAGGTGTCCAGATCTTTTTCCGTGAACTGCATTTCTCAACTGGTCAAGAAGTGTTTTGCAATATCGTTGAGCGTTAACACATAATCATTAACTTGTAGCAAAAGATTGAGTAGACTCACACCTTTTGAGTCCCAAAAGACTGTTGACATCAACTTGGAGGCTGAATTTGCACTTTGAACTTTTTAGGGACTGGCGATGATGGATATTTCCGAGCCATCAAGTCGAGCTTAGTTTCCGGGGTACGGTGATGGATCCAGGGTTCATAAAATTTTCAAGGATTTTATTCCTTACTTGAGCATCCCCACCAGGTCCCACAGCAAGCTGTGTCCAGAATCCAACATTCTCATTTTGACAACGGTCCAGAAAGCGATGGGCAATTTCGACTCTTTGAAACTTGTGATCCCCGGATGACATTTTGAGCACTCACCTTTTGGTATCCCAGTATGTCATAAACAATTTTATAAGCAATGATTTTTGGAACGGAAAGTTCACCATACTTCTCATGAAAATTGATTGCCAAGCAGTTTTACTGTTCGAAGAATAAAAAAAAAAAATCACATGAGATTTGGTGCTAAAAATTTTAAACCGCCATCTTCATATGTAGGTAGTCATTTGTGTTTGTCTTTCCTTAGAACTTTCCGATTGTGAAATAAACTTCCAATCAATGACACAATGTACAGCAAATTTACTGATTTGAAAAACAAACGAGAATTTACCCCAGTAAAATGAAAATTCCAGATATTTACTTTTTCGCGGGTAGACAACAAGATAAGATCTATTTTCAGGTCAGTCTTCCAACTATTATGACTTGAATACGACCATCGGATGGCTCAGTCACGTTAGTGTGGTACATTACCTCAAGATCAAATTTATCGTACGATTAAAATCGGCTAGTCAGCGGTTGGACTATGCATAACCTCTGTGCGTGACGATTGGCAGCCAATACAGATCCCCTCATCTCTCTGTACTTTGCGATTATCAAACTACACACATCGCCTTATCTCCCTTTATGATTGTCAGGCCCTACACATCGCCTTATCTCTCTTGAGGATAAGCAGACCCTACACATCGCCTTATCTCTCTTTAGGATAAGCAGACCCTGCACATGGCCTTATCTCCCTTTAGGATAAGCAGACCTTACACATCTCCTTATCTCCCTTTACGATAGGCAGGCCCTACACATCGCCTTATCTCTCTTTACGATAAGCAGACCCAACACATCGCCCTATCTCTCTTTACGATAAGCAGACTCTACACATCGCCTTATCTCCCTTTACGATAAGCAGACCCTATACATCGCCTTATCTCTCTTTACGATAAGCAGACCCTACACATCGCCTTATCTCTCTTTATGATATGCAGACCCTACACATCGCCTTATCTCCCTTTATGATAAGCAGACCCTACACATCCCCTTATCTCCTTTTACGATAAGCAGACCCCACACATCGCCTTATCTCCCTTTACGATTATCAGACCCCACACATCGCCTTATCTCCCTTTACGATTAGCAGACCCCACACATCGCTTTATCTCCCTTTACGATTGCCAGACCCTACACATCGCCTTATCTCCCTTTATGATTGCCAGACCCTACACATCGCCTTATCTCCTTTTACGATTGTCAGACCCTACACATCCCCTTATCTCTCTTTACGATAAGCAGACCCTACACATCCCCTTATCTCCTTTTTATGATAAGCAGACCCTACACATCACCTTATCTCCCTTTACGATAAGCAGACCCTACACATTCCTAATCTCCTTTTATGATAAGCAGACCCTACACATTGCCTTATCTCCCTTTACAATAAGCAGACCTTAAACATCGCCTTATCTCCCTTTACTTTACGAATGTGTCAAGGGGTAGCAGACCCTACACATCGCCTTATCTCCCTTTATGATTTGCAGACCTTACCCATCGCCTTATCTCCCTTTAGGATAAGCAGACCCAACACATCGCCTTATCTCCCTTTACAATAAGCAGACCTTACTCATCGCCTTATCTCCCTTTAGGATAAGCAGACCCTACACATTGCCTTATCTCCCTTTACGATAAGCAGACCTTACTTATCGCCTTATCTCCCTTTTGGATAAGCAGACCCTACACATCACCTTATCTCCCTTTACAATAAGCAGACCTTTCTCATCGCCTTATCTCCCTTTAGGATAAGCAGACCCTACACATCGCCTTATCTCCCTTTACGATAAGCAGACCCTACACATCCCTTATCTCCTTTTACGATAAGCAGACCCCACTCATCGCCTTATCTCCCTTTACGATAAACAGACCTTACAGTAACACATCCCCTTATCTCCCTTTACGATAAGCAGACCTTACA
>JBCJKE010443281.1:0-14909 GCA_039654525.1 Melibe bucephala | reverse complement strand
TTTATTCCATAACCTAAAAGCACTAGGGAAGTATGAATATAAATGGCTATCTACACTAGAAGATGGCAATGTAAATGCCAAAATTCATACTCTTGTGCAAGAACTGTTGTAGACATAATTCATTATAGAGTAAATATAAAGTCACTACCTACAAGAATAAGTATAAAGTCACCACCAACAGTTAACAATTCACTTCCATGCATGTTTTGAAAAAGTGCAATTTTAAATACACGTTTAGAGACAATCTGTGGGGGAGGGGGGGGGGGGTGTCTCAGAGCCTGCTCATTGGTGTAAAACTAAACACAATAAAATTATGATCCTACCTGGTTTATACAAGTATTTAGTTCTGCGTTGACTTGTTCAGAAAATTTGGAGACAGATGATTCAACGTCTTCGTCAGATTTGTCCAGATTCTCAGTGCTGCCCATATTTTGACACTGACGAACAGAACTCTGGAGTTCTTGCTTCATGGCATACAATTTTTCTAACTCAGCCTGAAGAGGAAACATTTTATTTAATTTCATCTTAAAAGATTAAAAAAATATTTAAAAGCAGACATTATGCAAACATAAATGTTACAAGATTATTTTCAAAGATTAACTTTAAGCTCCCGCCTTTACAAGAACACATAATTCTCTTTTTTTTTCTCTCTTACAGAGAGATACAAATGAAGATTCAAACAATTCAACACAAACTACTAAAAACAAAAATCTTTAAAATCCTTTATAAAAGACAATTAAATTCATAGACTCCTCTCTTTGAAAAACAAAAAATGAAGATTATACTAACACAATAATTGTATTATGTTCTTTCACAACTCTGGAATTGAAACATTCCCTAACCTGAGTAGCTTCTCGTTGTTTCTGAGCATCGTCTAAAGTGTCGGGAACATTTTTCTCAGCATCCGCCATCCAAGCAGGAAAGTCATTAGTCAGGTATTCGTGTGTCGAATCCAGGAGGTCCTTGTATTCCTGCCACTTTTTCAACACTTCATTCAGACGATCCTAGGAAAAGATCAAGTTGTAGGGACATTTATCAATAAAATCTGGGTAACAAGAGAAATGGGCAGTGCTGGGTAGATTCTCGGGAAACACCTTCACATTTGGCGGATAAAAGGCTGGACTAGGGTGATTGTTCCTCCTGTGAATGGTGTCACACCCTGAAGCCATCATGCCAACAGATGTGTACTCACCATGGTGGTTTTGCTTACTTTAAAGGCTTTCAGCCCACCAAGCCCTTTAAAACAAATGCCAGTTGATTTGACTCAAGTGAATGTGTCTAAGAGATAGATAAAGAGTGGGGGAGTCATGACGAGTGGGATACAGATAGATATGTAAGTAGATAGATAGATAGATAGATAGATAGATAGATAGATAGATTAGGCAGGTAGATAGATAGATAGATAGATAGATAGATAGATAGATAGATAGATAGATTACAAGACAGACAGACAGAGACATACAAAGACAGTGACAGAGACAAGAGTCCAAACTCTCAATTCTTCCAAACCCCTTGATTGCTTCAAACAATCTTGCAAAGCCGAATGAGCACCTCAAGTTCAGAACATTTTGGTAAGGAAAGGAAGAAAATGAAATCTTTTGAGGAAAGAAAGCAATGAGAGTAAAAAGAAGAACCATTAACGAAAAAGAAGTAGTGAAGTGTTACAGTACCAGCAGAAATGGACACAAGCAGATCATGAAAGATTAATCTAGATGTTTTGGATCAGTGTACAATGCTGGCACCATAAGATATCTTGAGATGTGATGTGATTCAGTAAAAAAAAAAAATCCTCTTGTAAAAAGTAGTCAACTTGTTTTGTTTTATAAATCTCTTTCCACCTTACTATTATTGATTTTTGTGATGGCTTAATTTAATAACATTATGAGGTCAAATAAAAAATATCTTATTGTAGATTGTGTATATTATGATCTTTACAAAATGCTAGTGTTTCTCTATACTCGTATTTCTTTATATGAAAATGTAATGACTCAATGTATTTGATCTACTATAGTATTGTAAATAGAGAGTATTGGTTAATTTTGATTTTAGAAACATCTCATTCAGGTAGGGAAGTTGGATCAGATTGGTCATTCATAATGTTCAGTTATTTTACATTAAATTAAATTTTTTTTTCATTGATGTTGTCGTGTATACATTTTTAATAAACGTTGCATTTTTTTCAAGAATCCATTTTTGATTCATATTCTTCTCACATTGACATATCAACCTGTAATGGTGGTTATAACTTCTCTTTTTTCTTCAGCACAAATTTAGACTGGCAATGGCAGCTGAAATATTTCTTTTAATACCCAATGGGTTTAAAACATTTCACACTTTTATTACCACTATTATGCTAGTAAACATGTTGTGTATTATAATACATAATACATGAAATCCATCGTTAAAGATCTTAGACCTTTAGATGTTCTTTCTTCTCAGTCCACACCAACTTGTGAAGTCTGAAGAACTTATTAACTTTATTATTTTAAATGGGAAATCTGTGTTGAGTTTGTAGTTTGTGAACAATTTCTCTATCAAATTTTTAAAAACACTCAGGCCAGATGCTGTAACAGTATTTTCAGGTGGGTTATTTCTATTGTATTTCTTTACTCTTAGCCATTCTCTATTCCAGTCGGTGAACAAACTCTAATCACTGCTTGGGGTGTGAGTCCACGAGGTGCATGCAGTTGAGGATGACTAGATAGGAGAGTAAATGTTTAAACTTTATCAATTAAGGTTCATCAAAGGATCCACCCACTGTGGCAAGCCCTAATGGTATAAGCCGAAGGTAGAGGAAGAATTAAGGTTCATCACATCTTCGTTGTCATGCTGCTCTTGCTTTTTGTTCACTGATTTTTGTTGGCTCAAAATGCACAAGGAATCGAAAGCTGTTAAGTCAGTCTTCAGATCATGCGGCGAGACTTTGACCGATATCAGATTTGAAGATAATCACACCATTTCTGTTTGGCTCTCTTTACATCTGACTAACTTCTTTCTTTACAAATTGTTCGTAAAATTCCTTAAAATCTGTATTTATATAATTTTGTTTTGTTTAGTGGATTTCTTTTCCTTGTTACATTGATTCACATAATATGCTTTTGACAGATCCTGGTTGCATGACTTTGAAAAGACTGGTGTTAATGATCTGTGAATTTCTACCTTGACAAGGCATGGACAATTTTCTCACTTGGTAATTTTGTCAACCCCAAAAGATTAACTTTTCTTTTGTGGCTGTTAATTTTTTGGGGGGTTTTCTTTTGTTTTTGGGTTTTTTTTGTCTTTAGTTTGTTGTTTTGTTTTGTTTGTTTGTGTTTTTTTGGGGGGGTTTTTCTGTTCTGTTTTGGGTTTGTTTGTTTGTTGTTGTTATTTTTTTTTTGGGAAGAGAGAGAGAGAGAGAGAAGGGGAGGGGGGGTCCTGATTATGATTTTACCCCTCACAATAGGATGTTTTTGCCTGTTTCTGAAATTTATTAACATTTGTTGACAGCATTTCAGTTTGTGAAATATAATGAAATAATAAACATTCAAACTGAAGCAGGTATTGAATCCGGAGTCCTTTCAATTTAAAATATGTAATGTTTACCACCATAGACAATTGCAAATTCCATACAGGCACTCAGCACCCGTCTGCAGAACAATTTGATATTATATGTGTGTAATACATGTGTATATATGGAAGCAAGTTATGGAAGGAATGACTAGCATATGACACTAATGTGTACACATTGTGCTGCATTTGAACCCTGCTAGATGGAAATTGATCGCATTAAATCCTGCAAAGTATCTACAATCTGACATAATACAAAGCATGTATACATCATAATATTGGGTTTATAGGAAAGGTGTTTTGGTGATTGTTTTGTATGTCTCCATATTTATAGGAATGTGTGTTTGTGTGTGTATGTATGTATGTATGTATGTATGTATGCATGTATGTATGTAAAAAATGTATGTAAAAATCTCAGTTTGTGAGAATGTTTGAGAACGTGTGAGCTTATATCTATAGATGTTTCAGTGTGTGTTTGTGTCATTAATGCATTTTTGAGAGAGCGAAGGTGACTTTGTGAAGCCAATTTACAAGTGTAATGGAGTGGTGATAAAGTAAAAAGACAGGCATATGAATAACCAATGGAGCTCATGGAAGAAAAATTCAGTAAGGAAAAACAGGCTTTGTAAATTCATAGCAGAAAGTTTAGAGAAGAGCAGCATTTCCGAATAGTTCTACAATCATGAAAAGTTGCCATTGATGTTTCTAGTATTCAGCTAACAAACAAAAAAATCCCCCAAAAACAAGAAAACCCCCCAAAAAATTACTACACATGTTCACTCAAACTTAACAAGACACACAGACAACTAATAATTCAGAAAAAAACGAAAGTCATCTTTTTCTCACATATATTGGGTTTTTATTAAGCATAGTGTTAAAAAGATTACATAATTTCAATTTGATATATAAATATATATAAAAGTGCTTAATGGCTTTTACTACAAACAAAGCCTTCCGCTATAATAGCAAAAATAAAATAATTTAACTTATGTGTAAAAGCTAATGTTACAATACTCTACAATTTGTTTTATATCACAGGTTGGTGTTTACAGTATAATATAAAATAGCAACTTTTAAATAAATTAAGATATAAAAAATTACTATATGGTATCTCTAAATCAATATCACACACAATGAAAGATATTTTATAACATATTTGTTTTAAAACATGAATACCTTAACAGGAGTATCATTCCTGGCTAAAATAAATTTTCAAAATCCCAAAACAGATAACTTTATATTTATTGATATTTAAAAGAATGACAATGAATTAATTCATTATTCGTTTAGCTGGCAAGGAATGCTCTCCTGTTAATAAATAAATACTTTATACTGAAATCATGATTTATGAAATATCATTAATGAGTAATACTGGCATAACAGCATAAGGGCTCGCTGTAAAGACAAACAAGTGCATCTACTCAGGCATAGCATAAAAAATGCCAATTACAAGGTAAAAATACCAGCAATGGCAAACTCTTAATCAATTAAAAGCATGCAAGAATCACTAGGTCTAAGTCAGGCATAAAGACAACCTATTATACAATAGACGATTCTGAATTGTAGAAGCTGATGAAAACAGACAAACAAAAACCAAACATGCTATGAAGATCTAAAGAAACCCAAATATCATCACAAACAAGTTAGTTATGAGTGGAAAATACTGGGTATAATAAGCCAAACAAATGCTACTCTTTTTATGCTACCTCACTCACATAGCACCATAATAAAACAAATACTGTAGCTACAAAAAGGGAACATAGATACAAAACAAGAGCAATCACAGAAAGGGGAACATGTCAATATGTAAAAGATATCCTATTCTAACTAACTTCTTTATAAATGAAAATGAAGAATTATACTTGGACGGATATGCAATGGATTTGTTTGAAAAAAAGTAACAAATAACATTTAGATAATGGAGGGAATTGGTCTCACAGTTTAAATGCATAGTTGAATGTGCTTCGTGAAAAATAAAACAGTATGGGTATGTAAATGATTAAAAAAAAAAAATACAACAGTAGAAGAATTTGTATTTCTCCTCAAGACATTAATGTCTTGTAAATATTAATATCATAATTGTAATTGTTGCCTTTAAACATCATTTGTTGCATTTGGTGTTAAATCTAGGGGCGAAAAAGATATATCAAAAAATCTTCTCAAAGTTGGAATGTCAAAGACTAATATTATATATAAAATTTTCAGAATAAAAGGGAACAAGAACAATAAAGGTATCATGCTTAAAACACGAGCATGAATGTACAACTACGTATGATATATGAATATCTACTACCAAAATATTAGTCCGTAGATTAAAATATTAAAAAGACACACACTCAAAGATACATATTGGACTATTCATTTATCACAAGCTTAGTTTAGAATAAACATACACATTTGTATTAATACAATTAGGTTAACAAGCAAGCTACTATAGAATTCAGTGTCTCAGGCTGGCAAACATGATTTAAGTACAAAAGCCTTGAAGGAAATTGACTTGACAGCATGCAGGATAAAGTATTATCATTCAACAAGGGGATGATAGTAAAGACACTGAAACAATCCGTTTTACAGAATTATCGTTGGCGTATGAGTGGCTCCTTGCAAAAATCATTCAAGACAATGTCAGAAAATTCTTTAATGATGTGAACACTGTCATTTGAGTAAGTGAATTTCTCTCTCTCTCTCTCTCTCTCTGTCTCTCTCTCTCTCTCTAGGTTTTGAACTACTTGTCTTCAAAGTGGTTTAATTTTTTGGTGCAAAATCTGTCATTCACTGACTCACAGTGCACATTAAGTCTGTTCTAGCAAACTACAACAAAATGTTCATCAGTCTCTAAAAATAGCGCAACATTACGTTCGGAGAATAGGACACCAGACTAGTCATCTGTAAGAAAAATGAGAGAAAAATTTAGGCAGGACTTTCTAGCTAAAGGCAATAAATACGGATGTAATAAAATGAGAAATATATACATATATATATACATATATACATATATGCATATATGAATCCATATACACAATATATGTATATATGTATCGATATATACACACACACACATATATATATACATGCATATATATATATATATATATATATGTATATATAAGCATATATGATCTTGACAAAACTTGTAAATGTTCCACACAGCAGTAAGAAAATGTTTAAGCTAAATACTCTGTGTTATGTTGCTTGTTAGATAGAACCCAAAGCCAATTTAGTGCCTTGTTATGGAGTTGATTAGGGTATTATTGCTAATCTGGAAATATATCTTCAAGAGTAATGACATATGACTATGAAATAATGATACATTGTTTTCATTGATTTCATAGGTAATAATGTCTTGAACGTTTCATCATCCGAGGGTATAATGGCTGGAACAAGTCAATTTGATTTAGCACCACCTGTAAGGAACACGGTTAAACACATCTATTAATTTAAATTCAACGAAAACTATCACAACGAACACAATTCATTGTCAGTTTTCTACCGTTTGTGGGTTGTTTTTTTTCACAGCAGTGCTGGATAATCAGTCATCATGGCACTTCAAAACAGTGAGCCCCTGAATTAAGTAGTCTCCCTTAGTGAGCCTCTGAATTAAGTAGTCTCCCTTAGTGAGCCTCTGAATTAAGTAGTCTCCCTTAGTGAGCCTCTGAGTTAAGTAGTCTCCCTTAGTGAGCCTCTGAATTAAATAGTCTCCCTTAAAGTAAATCAAATATCCAGGGGATTCTCTCTTAGTACAGGTTAGTCATCTATTTTTTCAAGAGATGTAAAAGTCAGGAAACAGGAAAATCCTCACATTATAAGACACTGTTACTGTTAATATTTAAAAAATTAGACTGTGATAAATTTTGACACATTATCTTTTACACCAATTAGTACTAATTCCAGTAACTTCTGTACAACAAAAAAAAAAAAAAAAAATAGAAAAAATTCCTGTAAATGTACTAAAATGTAGACCATATATCACATAAGCTGTCTTACTGTTCTTTTTCAAACTTTCCTTTATTCAACCAAAGTCATTTGATTGAAATGTGGATTAAGAGCTAGAATGTGTATTTCAAACAGAATAACCACTTTAAGCCACTTGTAATAGTATTCAAAGGAAGAGCAACATATTTAACAAAATCAAGATCATCTTCCTTTATGATCTTATTACACTACCCTTGTCCTTATCCTTCTTGCAAGACAGGCAAACAGACATGGCTGCAGCTGAAATAGCAGTTCAGCCTTGTAAGAGACTATTCACAAGCAGTGTGAAATATCTATTCTTTTCAGGACATACATGAAATGCGAAGATATGTCTGTCTTCCTTAAAATGGTCATAAAAATATTTATCAATTCTGAAATCCCTCTAAAATATTCTACAGAGGATCTATTGATTTTTATTATCACACAATCTGTAACACTACATTTTGAGAATTTAAGACTTTCAAGGGACAGCTTGAATTGTGCCTTTGAAAACTGAATAAAGGCATTTTACATTTCTACATATATTTTAAAGTCTACATATCTACATATATTTTAAAGTCATTCAAAATTTTCTGTTAAAAGAGGAATGGTTATACATGTGACATTTTAAGTAGGTCTTTATTCATTTCTGAATTAAATCTGTCATTTCCCTACTGGTAACCAATGCCACAAGTCCTCATCTTATAACAGCAAAATCAGTGAATCTATTAAAACACGATTCATTTTTGCATTCAAGTCTAATAGGAACCCTTGAATCTTAGTTTTTAATTCAATTTTTAGTTGACTGTATTTCATTCTCAAAAAACTTAAAAGCACTAAAATCATTCATGAAGTCTCCTTCTGTCTATCAATGTTCTGAAGTTCATTATAAAAGTGCCAAGCAATCTTCTTTTACTTTAAGACCAAAGAGGTATAAAATTTTGCAGGGTAAATGAATGGAATGGGAAAAATATAAAAATTTGCAATATTTAGTATGCTTCAAACACAATTATAAAAAAAAAAGAATTGGGATATAAAATGTTACATGCATTTATTGTATTCAACACAACTCGATAAATATCAACTGTCATGCACTTAATTACACAAAAATGCTACTCTCTTTTCAATCCATGTGCAACACAAATAAAAGAAAATAGTGTAAATGCAGTGTTAATGTATGCAAGAGAAAACAATCACAAAACAGCAAAGGAAAGTCTACAAAAGAATTCCTTTTATTCTGCTTGCCCATTGTCAATAACAGGCATGATATGTGATTTTGCTAAGGGAACACCTTGACTATTTGCTTTCAGATCTACTTTGGACGAAGTCTCAAATTTTGCTCTCCACACATACTGCACAGTCACAAATTACAAACTAAAAATTGTTCATCCTTGTAATCAATGGCAACATGTTTTCATGATCTGTGTAAAACCTATCAGAGTGCCTAGGATGGCCAAAACTTATGTGGAGGAAATCTATAGTCCTTATGATAAGAAATGCTTCTCTTGAATAAAGGTATTACTGAATTAGAATTAAAAGAAATTCTCATAGTAACTATTGATATTTCAAGTAATGACTGAAAAAAAATAAAAAAATAAAGAGAAGCTATGATAGGGAAGGAGGCTGCTGGAGTTGGGTAGGGGTTGGACGTTGGATGAAGGATGAAGGAAAAGAAGGGATATGGACATCAGTAAAAATACACTGAGGTCTCATTACCATAAGCATTTTCTTGGTATTGAAACCTCAAGCATATCCATTGGTACTGGTTATTATGAAGCAGCATTTTGAGGGTATATTAGATTGTATGTATGTAAACCTTCAAGATAATTTTGATTTCTTTGTTAAAAATAGTTTGAAATGATATTTTACCCACATGAGTAATAACAAATAAAAAGGATAAGCAAAAATAAATGAGAGAGGAATGAGTAGCTTGAAAAGGGTGCGCTTATGTAATAAGGAAGGACTGAAGCTACATTGTAGGGTGATGGGATAGAGGGAGAAAAGAAAAATGACCTTTGGTCAATAGCCACAGAATGACCATCACCTAGCCATCTATAAAAGCAAATCAGACTTACTCTGTACATAGTGATGGCATTCTTGTGACTGTTTGTTGGTCAAGCTTCATACAAAACCTTAACTAAAAAATTGCCTGTGCCATCTTCAAAATTGAAAGGGAATTCAATGGGATTGTGGACTGAGATAATCTTGCCTAACAGAGGTAACCTACATAAACTGCATGCTGAACAAGAGAGCCTACTCTAGCAGTAAAGCAAAAAAATCAAAAAGAAAAAGAAAAACAAAAACAAATGAACAAAAAAACAAAAAACAAAAACAAAATTTTTTTGATGAAGCACAATGAAAGTCTCTTAAAAAATGCATCCTATGACATCCTAAACTAATGAATTTTCATTTATGAGTGGGCATCCTTAAAAAAATCACTTTTCTGTATTCCTCCTTTAGGAACATTTTGAAAGATTTCTGAATGCATGGTCATGAACAGAGGAAGGGTTTGTTAGCTTGATATTGGCAGTGTGAAAGTGGTGACTGGTGCTTTCAATGAAGCAAGCAATTATGACAGTGCTCCACACCTTAATGGGGATAACATTTGCTCTTGGAGTTAAGTTCAATCTTCCATTTGCTCAGACTAGAAATTGCTAATAAGTATGAATTGATTTTTCTTTAAGTCACTTTAGAATATGATTAATTGAAAGGGAAAAAGACAACTTTAAGAACAGTTCAAAGATAGAACACTTGAATGAGTTTAGTAATCCATTTCATCACTCAGAGAATGTTCTTCAAAATCTTTTTAAAAAGAAGAAAATTTAAAATAGTTATGTTAACAGAGGAGAGACAGTAGCTTAAAATAAACTTTAGGCTAATTTAGGAAGAATTTCAATTTCAGATTCCAAGACAGATCACAGCAATCGGTTAAAACTGATGAGTGTGTTGTGGGGAAATGCTTGAAAATATTTTACCTACAGCATTATCTTTGAACTATGAAAACTTTCACTTTGGTTTAGCTTTAAAACCACTTCTGGCCAGGGTGGAAGAGGTCAAATGAGTACGTTGTTTTACATCATCTTCTTCCATGTATGACTTTGAAGTGAGCATGAGTGATTTGGTTTCACTACTACGAGCAAGACGGGTTTGCTTAGAAAAGGAAGGTGGCTTCCATCGTGAAACCAAATGTTCATAGAGCGAGAACTGAGCGCCCATTCGAGTTGTTGAGCCATACAATTGTAACCTCTGAAGAGAGGGAGACAAGAGAGGAGCTAAATTAACATGCACATACTACTGCTAGCTTTAACGTAGCAAATAAATGAATTTCCTCATACATTCCCTACATACTTCCACAGCACAATTTTTCTAGGCTTTGGTGGAGTTTGAGGTACCAACACATCATATAACAGGTGGCTCATAAAAAGCAACCACGAAATTTTGGGCTTATAGCTTCAAACAAAAATCTTTGGGATGTAATTTAGCCTGGTCTTTAATGTCGGTGTCATCTTGTGAATTCCGAATGAAAATATGAACATGATTGATGCATGATTCCATAATTTATGCTTATTCATATTAAGTGGAGCGCAGTATTTCAATATCATAGCAGCAGATAATTTCTTTTATCGAAATATCTACACTCTTAAAAGGTGTTGAGAGCTTATATCACTTCGTAACCAAAGCATAAAATACCATGAGGTTTCACATGGATGTAAGCAAATTTTATCCTATATATCAGACAATTTTTATAACATTTGCGTTGCAAACAAATGAACAGTGCATCTTTCTGTGGAGCTAGCCAGCAAAATGAATACCATGTAGCATCAATATTAAGCATAACCCGTAACGTGAGATATAATATATTGCACGGAGTATAGAAAATAGAATGCATTGTTATATTCACTGCAATTGTCATGATAGTGCTATTTCACATTGTTTTAACCCTCATTTTTATGTAATTTTATGCCATTGTAAATCGATCAGAGCTCGGTTTTAACTGGGATTGAGCACTATAGAAATGCTATATTATTATTATTATTATTATTATTATTATTATTATTATTATTATTATTATTATTATTATTATTATTATTACACTATGTTAGTTATAAGATCTTCTTCTTCTTCATAAAAGCTGACAGACCTAGTCAACTAAATATTCTTGTCAAGGCACTGAAGAAAAGACCATCAGGCTAGTATGTACATGTTAATATTATATATTTTAATTTTTATTAAAAATCCTCAGCACCCCCATTATATTTCATATTGTTTGGTAGTTTATTCCATAATCTAAAAGTACTAGGGAAGTATGAATATAAATGACTGTCAACACTATTTCATCTCTTCACAACTGCTGATTCAAAACGCTAAACTCTTGTCATCTGCTAGCATTGAGACACATCTAGTCACCCTGAGCTTTATTTTCAAATGAACAATAAGACTATATAAGCATAAATAGCTGCTACATTAAGATCATTCTACAAAACCATTTAGAAGTGTATCAACCATGTTCATATTTTCAGAAGATTTTCAGAAGATGACTTAGATTTTTTATTTAAGTGGAAATTTCAAGCAGGAATTTTTGTTTGAAGTTATAGGGCCTCAAAAATCAGACCATTTTTTAAGTCACCTGATATAGCAAAGAAGCATTAATAAACTTGCAACTACTGTGCTACAACCACTGCAACCTTCTCGAACAAATTTTCTTATGATGGTAGCTTTTGCATGACTAATCCTATTTCAAAAAAAGCCATAGGATAAAGCACAATTTTTAAGTAATTTTCAGATTTTTGTTTTCCCCAAAAAATGCCAATCAGAAGATTTCAGAGTGAAACAAAAAGATGAAACTTGTATCCAGTGTGATATAAAGCAAAAAATAAGATAATTTCTTCTCTTTACTATAAAAGAAAAAAGATTTTTCAGCGATGAAATGAAAACATTTGATAATAAAGAAGAGCCGCTGAATACAACACCATCCCCTGTCATTTCTTTTTTGCTTTAAAATTTCAGAGTCGATTGATATAATAAAGAAGAGCAGCTGAATACAACACCATCCCCTGTCATTTCTTTTTTTGCTTTAAAATTTCAGTCGATTGATATATTTACAGCGTAATACAGAATATGGATTGTCTGTATGAAATTATTCATTTACTTAATCTTATCTATAAACTAGATGAATTCTACATAGATATATGGGTTCAATAATTCATACTATTTTGTCTCAGACCAAAAGATCTAGATCAGCTTTCCGTATCAAAACAAGCAAGAGATAGATGGAAGGCATTTTGAAGATGGCTCATGCAAATTTCTGTTAAAAAGAGGTGTGGTGACATCACACAAAAGCGTTGAGCTTCCACTTACCCTAATCTGATGTGCTGTGGACTGTAGATTCAGGTAGCTCTCTTCCAGGTTGGTGAGTTGAGCCTGGACTGTGGTGGCAAGTCTTGGAGACCTTGGGTTGCTCAGAATCAGCTGCTGGCCAAGTCGACTCACAGAATCCAGGGTCAATCGGTAATCTTCAATCTCTCTTAGAAGAACCTTATGGGACAACAAAAGATCATGAGAACAAGAATTGTTGAATGTATTCAAGTTTCTTTTATAAATTCAACCTTACAATGAAGAATTAAATCTTTAAAGCAAAAAATCCTTTAATTGGTGTAAAGTGCCTGACATCAGCTTTTATATAGAAGACATGTTCAAATAATTTTCTCTTTCTTCTTTTTAAAATTCAATACACAGACATTTGAAAATATATTTTCTCTCAGGATTTAATTATTTTCAATTGGGATTTTTACAGGAATTCGTACACGATTTGCTTTGACTTGATGAAACTGAAAGAAGCACACTCTGCTGTATCAGAATAAAGGGTCACATCATCAATTCTTTTCTTTTTTTATTGTTTTTATTTTTAACATTTTGGAATAGTTTGGAATCTCAGTGTTCATAAAAAGGCCAAAATTATAAGCTTTTACAATATTTTTTATAGCTAAGACGGAAAGAGGAAAATGCACATTTTGTTAATTGTGCCAAAAATTCTATAAAGGGCCTTTATGCTATCCTCAAAACTCTGTGCCAAAAAGGCCATAAAGGGCCTTTAAGCTGTCTATCCTCAAAACTCTGTGCATAAAAAAGGCCATAAAGGGCCTTTAAGCTGTCTATCCTTAAAACTCTGTGCCAAAAAGGCCATAAAGGGCCTTTAAGCTGTCTATCCTCAAAACTCTGTGCCAAAAAGGCCATAAAGGGCCTTTAAGCTGTCTATCCCTTTGTTATGTATGGCAATACTATTGTCAGTCAATATGTCTAGATTTTCAAATACATAGTGTAGTGTACAAGACAGCTAAAATCATATTATATTTAACATGAGCACAACAATAGCTGATCTTTTCAGTGTAATTCCAGATGCTTAGTGTCTGCCTAAGAAGTAACAATCGTATTTATCGTCTCAAACCAAAGGATCATTTTCCCTGGCATGAGGAATATAGATGAAGAAGTCTGATCTAAAACCTTTCTTGGATCACTGATCATAGTGGACATGTAAACTTAGACAAGTGAGGGGTCAACCCCAAAACCCTGACAGCTCTTACAAAATCATCTCCTATAAATTCATATCGGCTGCTATAACAAGTCTATTTCTATTTCATCAAAGAGAAAATAACAAACTTCATCATACTCTAATGGCTAGTTTTTTTATCAGTAAAGGCCAAAAATATATTGATGATAAAAACACAACTTACTCTGTGTTTGTCGATTTGTCTGTTGGTCAACTCCATGGTGGACACATTGAGCGTGTTGTGAGACATAAGTCGGTATGACATGCTCAGCAACCACTTCTCACAATCTTGCTGGGACTCATGGAATGACTGGTGCTCATCGTAGCCTCTTTGAAGAAGCTCCACAATGTCCTGTTAAATTGGGCATGAAGAGAATGAATAAATCTTCTTTCAACTATTTTTGGATACAACAGATGTTAAACTGGGTATAATGAAATATATCAATCTTATTTTAACTATAAGGGGGGAAAACAGGTATTCTTTATTTCTAGGAATAATCTTTTCTTTTTAAATAAATATTACAAAAGTGTAAAAAGCAAAAAGTCTGTGTGAGTCACAGAGGCTTGAAAATTTCATTGATTGTTCTTTGGGAATTCTACTTATAATCATTACAACTCATTTTACAGCCCTATGCATTACTTGAATCCTCTTGAAAACTACACATATTATTATACATATATATAATAGAATAAAAAGCAGGATGCAATGAGTTTGTAGCAGATGAAGACTTTGTCCCACTTCTCCTACATAGAAGCTGACAGACTCAGTCAACTGAGCATTGTTGTTGACTCGCCGCTAAAAGCTAGTATTTACATGTTAATGTTATATGTTTTAGATTTTGTTTAAAATCTTCTGTATCTTTAC
>JBCJKE010443170.1:0-12148 GCA_039654525.1 Melibe bucephala | reverse complement strand
GCGGGATAAATAAAAAAAGAAACCAAGAAATTTTTCATTATACTTAAGATCTTGTAAACATTGTCATTAATTCTAGGTTGGGTTGCTTTTTTTTTATTCCTTTGGTTAGCTCCCACCCCTCTCAATTTCAAAGACCTTGGTAATAGTAATAGTAATAGACTTTCAATGCAAAATTCCATTCTTTAGCAGAAAGTACATTCCATTTTCATCCAAAACACATACACACTCACAATATATATATATACACATACACTTGAACACTGAAATTCTAAAGAAACAAGGAGAGTGCTGATATTTTCTTATCCTCATTTGATTTATTTGGCTCCAATTCATCAAATGAATGAATTACAGCTTCCTCCATCATTTTAGAGAAATACACAGAGGGATTAAAGAGGAAAAAACACTGGGCAATTTTGTCAGGCTTGTTTCCATTGTCATTGTCAGCCAAAATATCATTTCAGGTGAAACATTAAGATAGGAAGAATTAAAAAGAAAATTGATATTATACATTAGCTGAGGCTTACTGACTGGGAAGAATACTTCCTCAGTTTATCAAGAAGGAATGCCTCTATCAATTGCTCAGTGTAAGCTATTACAACCAAGTGCAGAATAGCTATTTCGTAGACATGCCTCACAAAAATGTCACAATGTGAAAATCTTCCCACTAGGGATTAATGATGTAAACAAGTAGTATATATGATCATTAATGTGAAGTAACCCGTCAAGAGGGTTATGAAAATAGTAATTGGTAAAAAGTGCTCCATTCTGGATGAATGATGCACATCAACAGAAAATGAGTACTATTGCCTTGACTTTTTTTTTTTTTTTTACATGAAATTATAAACAAATCTTCACAAAAAGACAGTGCTATTGTATCTTTTGCTACAAGTTTTCTCTGGAAATCCACATCAGCAAACTTAGTTACTTTCCCATGATGCCATTGAAACAGAAACTATTAATCAAAAGCTCAAAGACTTGATTACACCAAAGAAAAAAAAGGGGGGCGGGGGTGGGAAGGGAGTAAGATGAATAGCAGGATCAACAGATGAACAATTTTCTAGGCAAATTTAGATTTCAGCTTGTTGACTCCAAGTCTGCCATCTCTGAAATAAAGTAAAGCAGACAATTGAGTTGTATAATCTAGCACACAGCCCTCTGATCATTTACCGTACAATAAGAGAAAATATCAAATAAACTAATTTTCATGTATTATTTATACACTGAGCAGAACTCAATTATAATGAGAGCCCCCCATTCCATCAAAAATTCTCATTATTACATAGCTCCCATTAATCCTGATTTCCAAAGTAACGCTATACAGTAGAGTCCACTTAAAACGAGTCCTGAAATAACGAGAAGTCGGTTATAAAGGCACTGTTCTAGAACCCCGTTTTTCCCATTCATCTTTGTAAATAAAATTTTGATATAGCGCAATCTGACAAGCATGCGAGTCAGTTATAGCGGAACATTACTGCGGCTCTCCACAGCGTATAGTAATAATATGATGCCAATAAAATGAGACATCGCCAAAAAACTTGGTGATCTAGGCATAGCAAAACTAGGAAAGGGAGAGGCCAAGTGACTGAAAAGAAAGAGGTAGTGGCAGGTGCAGACAAACAGCACGCATCGCGTGCCAACCATGCCTCTCACTCTAACTTCTCTGATGCAGGGAATGGAGAGGTCCCAGTGCTGTGACCCTAGGCCTCTATGTGCACAAGGAAAAGCAAATGGTCCGCACCATAAGGTATGGGCAAAGGCCAAGGTGTTGATGTGGGGTGACAACAACACAGACTTGAAATCGACTGGCAAGAAACAATGTTAAACTCCCGAGACGACAGCTATGCTGATAGAAGAGGTCCATAAAAAGATCAAAACAAAAGCAGAAATTTGTCGATCATATGAAATTGCATCAAGTACATTACATACCATCCTAAAACCCTGGGAAACCATCATGGTGGTCTATGTAAGTGGACAATTCCAGCATATAAAAAGAAATAAACGAACACCATATCATAGATTAGGCCTACATTATTATTTCCCTTGAATTTATCATTGGATCCCTTATAACGAGAATCCTGCTTTAATGGCTTTTTTGCACCAGTCCCCTCCATCTCGTTATTACAGGATTCCACTGTATGGCTTAGATTGAGATATACTTTTTAATGAATATAATTTTAGCTTTGAATAAATAACAAGTAATATTCAAAATGCAAAAGAAAATAGGGTTTGAGTCCATTATCTTGTAGGAGTATGTAGGATTCTTCCTTTCCTTTTTTTTACTTTTTTTTTTTTACTTTTTTTTTATTCCGAGTTGCTAGAAATCATAGTTTTGTTTTGTTTTTCATGCTTGCTCTGGGCACAGGTAGAGTTATGAAATAAACATACAGCTCACTGCTTTTTCAATTCAATCATATAGAGCTGGGACATTGAATCCATAATTTCAGCTCTTACTGTATAAATCTATGGCAATAATCGTGCTCTAAACAATTGAACAGATGGACAATTAAAAGATAAGTATGAGAAGAAAGCTGGGACTAGTCAAGTATTCGGTGTTGCTTATATTCTCAAAATTTACTTATGTCCAAATCTAACGAGGACGACTCACTGACGGTCAAGTGCCAAGGCTGACACCTATTGGTCCAGAGTTAAATATTTTTCACCATAAGCCAACCTTTGGCACTCTTCAGCACTAAAAACTAGTTAAAAATTTACTTTCATTTCTATTATGTTATTGGTTACCCTTGCTTAGCAGTCCTGCTTGCGGAAGAAGTCAAGGTAAAATCAGGTAATGCTTAAATTAGGATGGGTTTGATTAATCAAAAATACAAATGTTTTTATGTATTTGCTGGTGACAGAGGTATTTCCAAAGATACAGACAATACTGATGACTGCTCTTGCAACATATTTTTTTGACTTTATTGAAAATGATTGCTGCTAGGCGCCCAAATAATGCAACTGAGATGAAGAAAAATACATTGAAAATGAAAGTATCAATGAGTTTTTTTTCTCTTCCTAATCCTGTCATTTCTGAATCTAGATCCAGACCTGGGAAAACAGCTGAAAGGAAGTCCAACACGACTACAGAAACTAAGTCTACTAAGAAGGATCTGTCCCTGAAGCTAATGATGCTGCCGATATTAGTGAACTATCAATGAAATGCGCTATCTGGTAAAGATGGAGTTACAGGAAGGCCCTTTCTTGAGTCAAGTTTCCCCAATACCTCTCCTTTCACTGTTTACTGTCACACACTGCCTCAGAGTTGAAAATAAGTCTATTGTACAACATCAGTGGGCAAGTTTTAAAACTTCATCAGCAATTTGTAAAAATTGGCCTCACCTTTTCTGTACTACACGTTTACCTTTCCATTGATGATTGGAGATACATGTACTGGCAATTGATTAATTATCTTTTTTAAAATATGAAAACAGATACACAGGTCTAGTTAAAATTTAATTTCATACATCCATTGATCACCAATAATTGATTGAAAAGAATTTATAAAGCCAAACAATGCCTAACAAAGAGATCCACATAAAGATGACTAAGAACACCAAGAGGTGTTATTAGACATTAATAACTATATATGTCATAAAGTTACATTACACACAAAATCTATCAGTTAGATCTAAACCTATCGCATAGGGTATGTAGAAAATTTTTTAACAAAAGAGATATTCCCTATGCTATTCTACAGGGTATCATGGAACATTTTGGTTTCGAACCCTGTGATTAAAACACTATTTGGTAAAGCAAATTGATACCTCGTTCTCTGGTTGATCATTTGGAGCTGATGCCAGTCCTGCATTCCATATCGCTGAGCCTTGTGAATCACCAGCACCTCCTTTTGGTGGAAACATTGATCCAATCGCATATGGCCCATTGGGATACATATCTGAACCCATGATGTTAGGTACCTTGGAAAAGAAATTATTATTTCATTAATTTATTAAATAAGAAAAAAACCTATCTAAATCAATTCTTAGTAACTTTTTTTGTGGTGATTATTTTCCAGATTTTCCCAATTCCTTGATACCTCCATGGTCGCAGTAGAAAAAGCTGCTCCTGCAAACACCCTTAAGACATCAAAGAAATACCTAAACATTTTAATCTCCCCATTCCCAACATATTAGTATTAAATCACTGAATACTGGGGATTTCTATCACCAAAGTAAAAGCGATTTGAAAGGTATGTTAAAAAAATTTGTATCTGTATTTATCATCATAAATGCACAACCTTTTTGATGGTGGTAAAAAAAACAAAAAAAACAAAAAACAACAAAAAAACAAAAAACAAAAAACAAAACAAAACACCCATCATGATTAACAATATTTTTAAAGTTATCTGAATTTGTAGAATCCATTTGAACTTTAAAAAACAGGGGAAATTGTTTTACATTTATCTTTTTATGAATTGTCATTTTTCTGGAGGTGTTTCCTCATTATTTGACCAATAAAATGCTTTAAAATATTAGTATTTAGCCCCTTTTCAGAACAGCATACTTGATTAGATCAGGAAGCTGTGGAACCTGAAAGCAGAAGTCTGTTTTGTTGATTAAATGTAGATCTGATTATTCAAGCATTATACTTAAACTAAACATTGATGCTGAAAAGATAGGTCTCTTTGAATTCCCTTCTACCAGCACTGTAGCAATTTTACTATAGGAAAAAAAATATCATCAAATCCAAACCCCATAGTTTACAATTAAGACATTTGACTTTTATAGTGACATTTGCCACAAATATGACAGTAAACGTATCCAGTGATATAATACTGTAGAAAATATACATAAATAAAGAAATGGTAAATATTGTCCATTAATTACTAAGTGAATAAAAAAAAACTTTTTATTTCATAAGAAGGAACTAAGAATTATAATTTACCCTCCTCCTACAAATAAGACACTTCCATAACATGTCTATATTTCAAATCCATGTGTTCACCCTTATTTTCCTTTCATAGCACAAGAATAAACCCTCACATTAGTTATGTTATGATCCCCATCACTGCCTGGCATTACCCCTCCTTCCTTGAAATGGGGATTAGAATGTAGGCTATAGTCCAGTCTCTCATCCGTCTCTGGGACACGAGAGTAAACCATATGACTTCCTGATACCACAGAGGATGTGATGACAGATGATGGCAGAACAGCAGCAGTCATCACTGGTGAGCCCCCATTCGGCCATTCTGGATTACTGTATTCTGGGGTTAAAAGAGAGAATAAAAAATAAGCAATATTTCATCATGACTGCAAGAAAGAGAATAAAATAATAGCAATGACAAAGACAGGGATCACAGTGAAAAATCCTTCCAACCCCTGAACTTTGACGGTTGATCGGGTAAACACCCCCGCGAATCCAATCCAGTCATAAGAATGTTATAGAATATTGAAATTGAATTTGATTTAGAATCTACCTGACTGATATGTTTTTTTATTTTATTGTAATAGTAGCCTACTGACTGATATGCTTTCATTGTAATGAAGTAGCCTAGATCTAGAACTAGGCCTAATCTAAAAGATCATTAAGAATCTAGGCTAATTTGATCTAGCTCTAGAATCTAGATCTAGAATCTGCCAAAGTTTTAATTGTTACTGTCGTTTCAAAGGGCTTTGAGGCCTTGGCAAAAGGCGCTATAGAAATAAAATTAGTTCTAGATCTACTTTTATCATTATCAAATCTAGATCTAGATAGTCTAGAATCTAGATCAACACATCACAGCTTAAAGTAAGTCCGTCATGAGCACTTGTTCACCACTTCGATCAATCACATTCTTAGTTTTAGGCCTAGATCTAGATCTAATCTAGATATCTATAGAATCCATATCTAGAGATCAACAAACTAGATTATCTAGATCTGTAACTGTAGTAACTACGCATCACAGGTTTCAATGATGAAACGCTTTGATCAATTTTTGTAGGTCTACACTAGAAATATTGATAAATAAGAATTGGAATCCTTCGAATCGTCTTCTCAGTTGATTACAAAGCAAAGTTCAAGAACATTTGTGGAATCGCGGTTCGCAGATTTTTTTTCACAGGAAACCGGAAAGCGTCCGAAATTTTATCATTTTTAGACTTCTCGTTTACCTCCAACCAAACGAGAGCACACCCGCGTCTTCCGTTGTTTTCGCGATTTTCGTTTTTCATCAGCCATCTCGCTGGCTTACGGTCCGCTCAGCCTTCCGCGCTTTTCATGAGGAATCTCACTGGCTTACGGTCCGCTCAGCCTTCCGCGCTTCGCAGTTCACTATCTGCGACATCCGTGGAGCTGATGTCAAAGAATTTTGCTACCGCGGAAATTCGCTGAAAACTGTGATCCCTGCAATGAGCTCATAAGGCCCTAAGAAATACTATATTCATGAAGTATAGAACTGCATTTGGCATGGTGTGCACAAGAACTAACACAATCGACCAAACTCCTTTCTGTATTACTCATTTACCTCCCATTCCCTATAACATATCTTTGTGATTGTGCACAACACACACTGCTTTCTCGCATAACTACTTTTATGTGGAGACATAAATTTCCAATGAACACTTGACTGAAACTTACCTGAGGTGCCATTGTAACTCCAGACATTTCCATATGAATTTGCACTGCCAGCTGAACCTGAGCGGGCAGTAACCCTTTTCCTTTCACCCCCAATAGGTTGAATTCGTTTACTTGACTCCAGTGGTGGAGAGCATGAAGTCATAGGAGAGCCACCTCTTGGGGGAGGTCCAATGTGACTTGATTCTGGAGAAAAACAGTGTACCAAAATTGAAACTCATTGTTGTTTTAATGATCAGGACAAGTAGTAAAAAAAAAGTTGAAATTTCCTGCATCACTTTCAGACAATATTTTGATCTTACCAGTGAAATCCCACAAACACATTGCAACCACTCTTTCTCAAGCATGATTTCTTTTCTTTTTCTTTTCATTTAAAAAAAATTAAAATGAATGAAAGTACAAATAACACAATCAAAGTTATTAAGTTGCTTCTGTTAGACAGGGCACCTTTCTGGAGTAAATAATTCTACGGATAATTTCCATCTCTATATACATTCAGTATATAATATCTACTTGAAGAAAAAAAAATTATAAATGCATTGCATCAGTAGACATGAAATACGGGTCCTTTTTTTAAATTTTTACATTGATTCATCAACAAAAATTTTAAAATTCCAAATGACTTAGTAAATAAGGGGAGAGGCATTAATTATGTTGATGACTTTTAACATACCAGGCTGGATTGAAGGTGCACTGTTAGGTCTCCCACCCTGCAAGCTTGGCATGGGAGAGTGGTTCCTTTGTGGTGGCCCAATGAAAGCAGCAGCTCCATTTCCTGGAGCAGGAGAGAGACCAGGTGGTCCCATCATCCCTTGAGGGGGCGATTCTTGGGACTGAGGGGCAGACCCAACACCAGAATTAAGACTGGAGGACAGGCGATTCGTGGACATCTGTGGAGGACTCCCTCCCCCCATGTTAGGAGTTCCTATGGCACCTGCGGGAGGCCTAACTTGGTGCATAAGGAACTGGATGTTAGGGCCTGGTTGTCCGATCATCTCTCCTGATTGCATCATTTGGGGAAGAGGGCCTGGAAAGATGATATAAATTATCAATTACTTCACATCATGACACACATTCTTATTCCAATGAAGTATAAACTATAATTAATCTAAGAAAAAGAACTACACCATACATCTCAATTTTGAAATGTGAGGAAGGCGTAGCCAGCATTTTTTAGTTTATTGCTTTTATTTTTTTTTTATTTATTTTTTTTTTTTTTGCTTTTTTGCTTTGCTTGCTGCATTGGGGTGGGTGGGGGCCATAATCAGTATACTGTTGCCTGCAATTGGTTGAATCAACAAATACAAGCCTGATCATGTCTTTTTTAAACAAGACTCACTTCAACCAATGAAAACCTAGCGGTTCAGTCCAAACATATATATATATATGACTGTGCAAGTCTAAACCACTTATAGTGACATCGCATGTATCAACATCTCACAATTATTAAAATCATGCATGTCATTTGTCTTTATATTCAACATACTACTCACTTCACTGACCCCATTGTTTGAGAACAAAATATTGTCTATTTCCTATTGTCTATTCAATATTTTCATTTTTCCCCAACTGATGCCATTCACTTTTCCCCAACTGATGCCAAAGTCCAGGCACAAATAAGCATTTCATCTTAGTTTTTCACGACTACTTATTCAATACTCAGTCTAATTCCTGACACATGGCTATAAACAGTGAAAGTATGATTTAAGTACATCATCAGATGATAAAGATAATGAGAATATCTTTCGAGGGCCATAAAATTTGTATGTGCATCATAAATATGTGTCATGTATCGCATGTCTGTACAAATTTTGATTCAAATTGTGAGAAAGACAAAGTAAAGAGAACATGACGTATATCAGGAATGGATTATGTTTGAAAGCCGACAGGAACCTACATTAAATAACATATCAATTATCTAATGGGTACTAAAACAGTTGCCCTGCCCCTTTACCAAGTATCTACAGTAAAAATCCTGTCATCTATAAAATATTCTGCACAATGGTTTAACACAGTGATTAAGAAACTTACCTTGATTGAGAGGACCCATCCCTGGATTTGGACTCATGTTCTGCATTGCCTCAGGAACACCAGCACTCAAGACCATGTTTGCATTCAGAGCCTCTGGGGGAATCACCCCACCCATCAAGCCAGCAAGAGGATGGCCGCCGTTTCTGTCATAGCCATTCATCATTGGAGGTGCTGCTGAGAGCTGAAATTCTGGTGCATTAGGATTGAGAGCTCCCTTTATTTCTGGCAATGTCATGGGGCGGTGTGGTTTGCTGTATTCAGGTTTCCCGTAATCCTCTTTGGCAGATGGATGTTGTCCAGGGGGTAAGGGCATTCTTCCCATTGTTGGTGGATACATCAACCCACCAGGGTTTCCCATGTCCATACGCATTATTGGTGGATGCATTATATACCCACTGTTCTCTCTCATCTGATTCAGTTGCTGCTGGTTCAGCTGCTGACTGTATCTGATCATCTTCATTTGGTGATCATCTAGGGGTGGATGACTAGGCATAGAAGTTGGTCTTGGTCCACTACCGACAGCTGTCCCAGAACTTGTGAAGCGATAAGCCCCAATATTGTTACCATCAAATTCTGGTCTATATGGAGGCGAGTTCCCTCTCTGAGGAATCTTGTAGCCTGGAGCCTTTGCCTTGAGAGCAGGGTCGATAGTATTGGCAGTTGTGTTTGACATAACCGAGACCGGATTTACATTAGCTTGGGTGCTGGGACCTGTACTCACTACACCAGCAGCAGCAACTGAGGCAAAGTCCATCTTGTCAGGTTCTTCCTTCTTGGCTAAAAAGCTGGAAAACAAACTATTAAATGGAGAGTACTCCCCAACTGGAGGCTGTGTAGAAGACGGGGGACGCTCTCCATGACTACTGTTACTAGTAACAATGGGTAAAGGCATTGGTTCTGCTCTACTTGTAGCTGTGTTGGAGGGACGTTGGGCTCGCATGATTGTAGTGCCTGGAGAAGCTCCCACGACAGATGGTTTGGCAGGACTCTGAAGACGCTCTGAGCTTCGGTTGAGACTTGAACTAGTGAGTACTGTGGAACTGGATATCAATCCACGGAAAGCGGTAGTTGTTGTTGCTGTGAATGAGAGTGAAGCCATTCCTGTTGAAGAGGTACCACTGGCAACAACCTTGGTATTCTTCTCACTACTGAACAGCAATTGCCGTGAAGAAGACTTCTCTGCTCCAACCGCTGCTGGGCGAGAGACAGAGGTGGCAGCAATTGGGGTGATTTGCTTTTGAGGACTTCGTCGAGGAGACGACGGAGTAATCTGACCTGGAACAGGGTTTTGCCAAGCTCCAATTGTAGAACCCATAGTATTGGAAGTAGAACGTGATGATCCACTGACTTGGTTACTGGCTTGACGACTGGATTTAGTTGGTCCTGGTGACTTGGTGCTGGATGGACTGGTGCTTACCTGGCTACTAATATTGGATGAGCTGGCAGGCAATGAAAATGTACCAATTGCAAAGTCCGTGATGGACACTGGAACTTTCTGTTGCGATGGGGCCTTTTCTGGTTTGCTATGGCTCTTGTTCGCTTTATTCAGTATGTCAGAGATATCCTTATCAGGCTCTTCAATCATAGTATTGATGAGACTGTTAGCTTGCCTGATAGATTCTTGGGAGCCCCTATGAAAAGGATGGTAATAATAATAATAATAATAGTAATAATAACAATAATAATAATAATAATAGCAATAATAATAATAATAATAACAAGAATAACCAAAACAACAAAAAAAAAAACAATATGGCTAAGGCACAAAAGATGCCATTGTTCCTCAGGTTTAATCAAGTACAAAAGATATCAGAGTGAATGCGTCACAAATGAACTAAAATTAAAATGAAGAAAAAACAGAAATCATTAGTTTTTATGAAAGTGAACAGAAATATTATATAATAAACATCGCTGGCAATCAATTAAATGTTTTTAATGGTAGAAATTTTAGAAATTTAGGCATGTCTTTATTCTCCATTAAGCATGGGCACTCATGCAAGAAAAATTCTTCAGATTAGTCAACTTCACTTGAAAGAATTTAAAGAATTCAACATTCTCTTGGATGTCACATAAATTACTTCACATGTACACTCTCTGTAAATAGCCATCCAACAGATTTTACTGACATACATGAGCTTAAGATCGCCTTAAACATTGGTCACATATTCAATGAAATAATGTATGTTTAAAAATGTTTAATCACATTCACGCAACTTACTTAATTGTTACAGAACGATCTGCCATTCCCTTAGCCTTTTCCACCTCCACATGAGCTCCAGATATCTCTCGGATAGCATTTATGTGGCAGCCTCCTTTTCCAATCAAACGCGCAGTGACATTCGCAGGAACCATGAGCTTTTTAGTCCTAAAAAACAAAACCAATTGTTTAAATTGCAAGGAATTTTCATTTAAAAGGCTTTCGAAACAACTTTTTCTTTCAGTTTGATTCCTACATTATCTTATGGATCAAAATGAAGGGGATTAAGTCAAACACATGAGTTCACCTACACATCACATGCAATTCTATTTTAAAAAAAAAAGAAAAAAAAAAGACAAAAAAAGAAAAGAAAAGAAAGAAAGAAAGAAAGAAAAAGAAAATAAAGAAAAAGAAAAAAAGAAAGAAAGAAAAAGAAAAGAAAATAAAGAAAGAAAAAAAGCTGTTTAATTCCAACATACTTTAAAGGCAAATGTCTTACATGTTTTTACGGACAACTTCCTTCCATCCTTCCTCCTTTTTCTGTCCCTTGCGTGGACTAGGAGCGGATACATTCAGTCTACTTGATAAGGCCTTTTCTATGTACCGATAATCATCTATCAATTGTTCTTTCTTGTCCCTGAAATAACAGTTAAATTATAAAAAATAATTATAAATAAATAAATAATAGCTCATATTATAGTGTATATCCACTAAATTATGCTTTAAATGTTTTACAGGGGGGTACTCCAGTAGGCCATTTCCATGCATTGCCTTCTCTCAACTCTCAGAAATGCAACCATTTTACAGGCACATCCCTCTAGCATACTGCAAAGATTGCTGCCTTTAGTTAGGTTCTGATCTTAAATCCTTGAGGGGTGAGAAAATGTATGGGATATCAACATATATATATTATTATATATATATCAACATATTAACATCCCTTAGGTCTTGGGGCTCACTTTTTTTTTCCTTTCCAGGTATTTAAGATAAAAACATAAAGCAAATGGTTACTTCACAAAAGGTTATTATGGTACTTACACAGACTTCTTAGAGGCAGATTTATTACTGACTTTGTCCTGGTTTTTAAGAGCAACACCAAAATCATCAAGGTCACCAATCCCTGAAAAATTCAAAACAAGAAATAATTGGAGGGAAGGAGGAAGGGAGGACGGGAGAGAGAGAGAGGGAGGGAGAAAGAGAGAGAGGGGGGGAGATAGAGAGAGAGGGAAAGACAGGGAGGGATAAAGAGAGAGGGAACGCGAGAGAGGGAACGAGAGGGAGGGAGAGGGAGAGGGAGAGGGAGAGGGAGAGAGAGATAGAGGAAGAGAGATAGAGGAAGAGAGAGAGAGGAAGAGAGAGAGAGGAAGGAAG
>JBCJKE010442950.1:0-14912 GCA_039654525.1 Melibe bucephala | reverse complement strand
CTTGATGGAAAAGTTGTTATCACAGATCGTAAAGATATGATAGATAAAGTGCAGTCTAACATTCCTGATGTATCTGATTACTTAGACAAAGTATCAGAAGCAGTATTAGCATTTAAGGTAGAGATAAAAGATGATAAAATAATACCTCATATGATTAACCTAAATAGCCTTACAAATAAATAAAAGTAAACAATCATTATTGATGTATTACACATCAATCAATAATAAAACAACTTCGTTACAAGTCTTTACCTGCAGGGAAGTTGTTTTTCATTTTATTTAGTCTTTATTTATGATGAAAAAATAGCATGTAATTATATGCGATCATAGATGATTACCTATAAAAGTAACTTTTATGTTGACGTTTCAACTATAAAGAAGTTACTCTTATTGTTCTTTATTGATTTATTATTATATTTTGTATCTAAGATACATATTTCATGTTTAATTATTGCTTGCATCCTTTTAAATGATTAGATGGGAATGACAAGCGGTATTTATATATTATCCTCATTCTATAGATTATATGTTGTTGAGCAGATAAACTTTAGAATGAGATCCTTTATTTTTTTTGATATTTTTGGCGTGTTCGCTCTACGTTTTCTAATTATTAAAAAGTAACTTCGTTATAGGCAGATGCCTAAAGGAAGTTATTTTAATATATAAACAGCAAATACATATTGAATTTACCTCATTGTTTTGAAATTAGCTCAATATTTAACTTATAATGCATAAATTTATTGCATTAAGTCATCGATTAACTTTAAAAATTCATCTTTGGTAATTATTTCACTTTCAAGTAATTTTTTCAATACTTCTACTTGATCCTTAAAGCCTGATTCTCTCATTGGTTTATAAACATCAGGATTCTCATATATTCCTTTAAATTTTTCGTTATTCGTCATAACTTCTCTTCAATTTTTGCCTTTCTCGTATGCCCTTGACGCAACATAAACCCCGCCTGCCAATGAAGCCATAGTTGCTCCTGCTATTATTTTCGCTAAAAGCGCTGATCCTATTATCATATTCCCTCCTTTTGTAATAGTATATAGCAAATTGCCCTGCATAGTAGAAACAAAATATGAGTTTTTAACAGACACTTCTATATAATTTATTTATGAAAACGCTTATAAAGTGAGTTGGCGGAAAGCGCCGGTTCCTTGAACAAATCAAAGATTTGTCAAATTTTGATTTTGACAATTTTAGTGGAACATATTATGAACCCTTCTTCGGCTCTGGTGCCCTATTTTTTGATATAGAACCAGAAAAAGCTGTTATTGGAGATATGAATATTAACTTAATAGAATTTTATTTAAGAGTTAAAGAAAAGCCGAAATTACTTCACAAAAGAATAACTACCTTAATCGATCAAATGCCCGAAGACATAAACGATCATTACTATAGTGTAAGAAGTGAATATAACCAAAATAAGTTTCTGTCGAGAAAAAGGCAAACATTTATCAATTCAGCAAGATTCTTTTATTTGAACAAGGTTGGCTTTAATGGTGTTTACAGAGTTAATTCAGCCGGTAAATACAATGTACCGGTTGGACGACATAATGGACATTTTATTCCCGAACTTGAACAATTTGAAAGAGCATCAGAATTATTTAATAGAAAAAATATAAGGATAGAGAGTGATGATTACTGAAATTTAATTAAACATGCACAGGAGGGAGATCTCGTTTATCTTGATCCTCCTTATTATCCGGGTGACTCATCAAAATTCACAGGATACACAGATCCTAGATTTGGTACAGAAGAGCAAGAATTAATGTGTTGAAGAGTACAAGAATTATCAAGGCGTGGTGTTATGCTAATAATTTCAAATTCAAACTCAGACGCCTTTTTCAACCTATTAAATTCAGAAGACGATGTTAGATTCAATAGGCATATAATATCAACCAAAAGAAGCATCAATCCTAAAGCAAAAAACAAGAAGCAAAGGTTCAAAGAAACACTATTTATAAATTTTTAAAAAAATGACATAATTTGAATTTTTTGCATTGGTAGATCTCAATCTTTTTGTGCACAAATAAGAAAAATTAAAATTATTATTTTGGAATTTGTTTTAAATATGTTATAATTATTATGCGATGAAGAAAAACACATGAACAGAATCACTAAATAAGTATATGGAAAATGATAATTTTCTCGAATTTGAAAATTTAGATTTAAGAAGCAAAAAAAATATTAAAAACTATATATCTTATATAGAAGACATAAGTGCAGGCATGAGTAGACAAGAGTTATTTGAAAAGTATATTCCTGAATCATTTAAATTTTATTCATTGATAGAAGAGGATAGGCCAATAAAGATATCGGAACATTCATATGTAGTATCATCAGAAGCAAAACTGCAACCACTTGCATATTTAAGACTTTTATACGATATTAAAGATGGAATAAATAACAAATCTTTATTAAAATTCACGATTAGAATTACAGGTACTTTGTTCGACTCTCATGAAAATAATTTAATAGGTGAACAGGCATATTTGCTAAATGCATTTTTTTCCAAAAAGCTCAGTGAAATTAAAAGAGAAGAAGCTGTCAAACCCCCTTCGAAATATTCGGTTGTTGAAAATATACTAAATAAATTAGATTTTTCAGTTCATACCAAAGATGAGATATTGGAAAGAATAAGACAAAAATTCTTAGAGTTAAATATATCCTTTAGTGATAGATCTATTGTAGGAATATGGGAGAGAATTCCGGGTGGATTGGTCTTGTACAGTAGGGGAACATTCCTTAACGTTGACATGTCAGTATTTACTGATGCCGTAATGAATGAAATCGGGAATGAATTAAAAGATATTATAAATAAGTTAGATGTAATTTCAGCTTCGCTGATGGCGACAAAAATCTTCGACGCCTTGCCTGATAACATTCCGAAAAGTGTTGCAACAATGCTAACTTCGGAAATGGCTCTTCATTCATTTTTAAAACGTAATTTTAATATTGATAGAATCATTTATAAAAGGATGCCAATAATTGTAGTTGACAAAGGGTATGAAACCATTGATAGTTATATTTCGGATGTCGTTAAAAAGTATGTTTATACCGAAATGGAAGTCGATGAATTGCGCAATATTTTAAAAGATGCTCACGGCTTCAATGAGGAATATGCTAGAAATTGAATATCAATTTTAAGTCGGGGAGATCAAAGCATCCTGAAAATAGAAGAAGGAAAGGTAGTGAAAATATATGAGTAACATATACGAAAAAACAACTAAAACTAATAATAAATACTCAATTAATGTTGATGAGGGAGTTAAGAGTTATGATATTTATAAAATAGATGTCGATGAACTTAAACTTAACCCGTACAATGGTAGATTTAAATCAGCTGCAAAGGATAAGGGTATATTACCAATGAGCCTATCTGAAGAAGACAAGCAAGAGATGCTAAAGGAACAAACTCCAAGAAAATTTGAGGTTCTAAAAAAAGCTGTTGACCGTGATGGTCAGTTAGAACCACTTATTTTAAATAAAGAGGGATTAGTAATTGATGGCAATAGTCGTCTTACAATAATGCGTGAAGCAGGAGCATCTAACGCTGATGTAATAATATTGCAAAATAATTATCTAACTGAGGCAGAAATTTCTTCTGTTGAAACAAAAATACAATTTAGAAGAGCTTCTAGAATTGACTACACACCTCTAAATTTAGAGATAAAAATATATGATATGTATATAGATTTCATCAAAAGACAAAAGCACACTAAAACAAATGCCATTAATGAAATTATGGATATGACCGGCTATACAAAAGCCAAAATAAATGACGCTATAAATAAAAATCAATTCATAATTAATGCATTTGATTTAATTGACAAAGATTTTAAATACAAATGATTCGATAAAACATCGGATCAAATAAAATCAACACTTAAATTTATAAATGCAACATTTAATAAGAAAAATTCTAAAGTTGTTTATTGATATAACGGAAACGATGAAGCTAGAAATACTTTTATCAAATCAGTAACACCACTACTTTTAGCTAAGGCAAAAGCTGTTGGAGGAATTAGGGAGTTGTTTTCACTAAAAGGGAAGGAGAATTTAATTACCGATAAAGACAATTTTGACAAATTTATTTTAGATCTAAATAGTAAATTTAGCATTGATTATATTATTGCCCTCTTAAAAAATGGTGATATTTCTGAAGCTACAGATAAAACCATTCCATTCTTAAAAGAGTGGATAGGTAAACGTAGTATTCAAAAAAATAGAGAAAAAAAAGAGTATGACGAAAAAAAATTGGATGAAATCTTTAAACGAGTTGAATATTCAAAACCGGTAATTAAAATAACGGAAAAAACAGGCGATGACCATCTAAGAATGGTAAAGTCGCATTTAAATATCATACTAAATAAATCATTGGAATGTTCTTCTGAGCTTATAAAAGAGGTTGAAAATATTTTAACAAACATTAAAAAATAATATTTGGGAAATTCGGATGCCCTAAAAGAACGAAAAAATAAAATAAGCGGGAACGCCGCCTATATAATATTTCTTACAACTTTATTATAACTTATTTTATTTTTATACAAAACGGCGCTAAAAAGTCCTATAAACTAGGCATAATAAGGAGAAAGCGATGATATATATAATAAACATCACAAAAGATAGTAATGGAAACATAGATGGAGTTTACACAACAACGGGATATTTTTCCATATGAGAAGTTATAAATAAAATGAACTTGGGAATTAAGTTCATAGTAAATGTGTATCCATACCCAGAAGTTAAAGTGGTGTACAGAGGGAGCGGTTATTATATACGAACAGTTAAAGATGAAACCCCAATTGATAATTTACTAAATATTTAGCTAATGCCTACGGGCATTTTTTTTATAAAATATAAATCACAATATTAGCAGAGACAACACATATTCTATTTATGAAATAAAATCATATAGTGATTCAATATATACAGCTACAGGACAACTAGAATACTATGCTTGACGATTAGAACACAATTATAAAAATGTTAAAGTAAGAGACAAAGTAATAGTTGGTAATTTTAAATTACAAGAGAAATTGAAGAAGTTTATTAAAGATAGTGATATTCAATATAAGAATATTAATGAATTTAAGTAAATTTGTAATTAATGTTTGCTAGATAAGATTTGACTTATTTCGGACGAGTCGGAATCTTTGTAATCCGCTTGATAATTATTATCAATTGCATTTACATCTATTGTTTTTTCATTTAGTCAATAACACATTTTATCAAAACTGATGAAATGTAAAGAAAATCACTTTGGTATATCATACTTCTTTTCTTCAAAAAAGTTAGTTCTTAGTTTTTCTAGAAATACATCATCAAAAATGTTTGAAACCGATGTTATATCATTACATAAGTAATACTTTATTCTCCTTCAATGTTTCTTTTCGCCATATTTGTAATCTTCAATTATTTCTATTAGTTTGTGAATTGAATTGATGTGTGAGCTAATAATCTTCTCGAACATCTCATCAAGATTGACATATTTATTATTTACACTAACACATTTTATGTCAAAAACATAAGGCCCTTTTTTGCTATCAATAATTAAATCCGGCGTTACCTTACTACCTTTTTTATTCGTTAATCCTTTTTGTGTGTATCCATTTCCCAGAATATTTTCCCGTTTTTTCAAACTTTCTTCTGTCAGGATATTGAATTCATAATTGTTTGCTCTCTTCTTCACTTTGTGATAGATTGCATTCTCCATTCCTCTCGTCCATACTCTCGAAATGAAGTCGTTAGCATGTTCCTCTAAATTTGATATAACATTCTTCATGTACGGAAAAATGTATTGCCTTGAAAATGCTCTTAAAGGACAGAAAATTAACCCATCTTTCTTAATGTAGGCGCACCTCGATGCGGAAAATCTAAAATTTTCATCAAACTCTTGAATATATTCCTCTTTAATGTCATATCTTTTCAAATCATCGCACTTCTTCATATCGATGTCAAACTGATCATCATATGACATGTAAAGAATGTTTTTATATTGTTCCCAGTATTCATTAAAATTTAAAGTTTTAAGATAAAACATCATATATCAATCTTTAAACTTCATATTTCTTTCGATGAAAACTGACCCCTCCAAGACATTTTGTATTAACTCATCTTTTAACTTCTTCCTTAATTCCAATATCAATATTATTCAAAAACCATCAAATATAGCTTCTTCATTTGACTTGATAAATTTCTCTGAAGACATCTTTGATATACAATGCATTCTTGCCTCGAAAATTTTGTTTATTGAAAGCGGGAAATGTCTATTTTTTCCCCTTTCGACTCTAATAAAGTCGTATTTTTCAGATAATAAACTAATAAATTTGACAAGAAATTCATCATTAAATTGCTCGACTGGCGATTTGTTTATGAAAGAATCTAAGAGTCGTCCAAGTTCTAGGTAAGTTTTTTCATAATCTATATTTCTACTACTAAAATCAGCTTCCAATATTTTTATATCATTTTCGTTTGGTAATCACATTTCTAATAACTTCATATATTAATTATATTTTAAAAGGATGCAGCTTAAATAATTGCACATCTAACAACTTTACTTTTAAATAATTTATAATTTATATATGAAATTTGAAGCATTATTAAAAAACGAAGCAATGAAAGTTAGAAAAAATATTAAGTTACCTAATATAAATGGTGTTTTTGATATTTACAAAGTTCAATTGAATGAACTTATTTTTAATCCTTACAATGATAGATTTGCAAAGGAAATAAAAACCTGAGAATTAGAACATAATCAAAAATTAGGATTAAATCAAAGAAGTCAAGTTTTTCTATACCAACTTTTATCTTCTATACCAAGAAATAAAGTAACTAAAAAAGATATTCTTAAAAATGGATTAATGAGAAAAATTGTTGTTGATGCTACGGGATTGATAATAGATGGAAATAGAAGAGTTTCAATACTTAGAGAACTCGTTGCTTCGGGTAAAGAAGAGTTTATTGATAAATTTAGTTTTGTGGAAGTGGTCATAATTCCTAGAAAACTTTCTAAAGACGAAATTGATGAATATGAAACTAAATTACAGATTTCTGAAGATGAAAAAGTTGAATATGATGTAATCAATATGTATCTTAAAGTTGATAAGCATTACAAAAATCAGTCTAAGGAATTGTCAAAGAAACAAAGAGCTCAAAAAGTTGCAAATTTATTAGGATCAAAATATACTGTTGGTTCAATACAAAAGATGATAGATTCATTTCAAGAAATGAAAACATATCTTAAAACATACTTGGGAGATGAGCATGCTTATTCTTTTATTGAAGGTAAAGAAGATCAATTCAAGCACATAGTATCGTTAAATTCCGCCTTTAGTAATAAAACGGTAAAGACTGATTTTCCTTTGACGTATCCAATGTTCAAGAAACTTAAGAATATACTTTATGCATTTGTCGCACTAGATTTGCGTGCGAATCCATACTTTAGAGATTTAGTGCCAAAAAAAACAATAACGAAAACACCATTAACAAGAAAACTTGGAATCGAAAAAATTGAAGAAAAATTTAGAGAAGAAGGAATTGATAATATAAATAAGTATTTATTAAATGAAAAAATCAGAAAACATACTTCTGAATATTGATCTAATTGATTATCGAAGCTTAATTACTCATTAAATGAAAAGAATCCAATTATAAAATATGAAAAAAAACTTGACCAAACAAAATCTAACATGAAGGATTTATTTAAGGCTTTAGAAACAAATGAACTTCAAAAACTTGATGAAAAATCAAAAAAAATATTAGATGAAGTTAGCAAACTGATAAAGGCGATAAAAGGGAGGCAATAGATGAAAATTATTATGACTGATTTGAATAAAATCACTTTTTCTCTTGAATCTGAACCCCAATGATTAGCTAGTTATCAAGAGAAGCTAAAAAACATAAATTTTATGGAGCTTGATGGTGATTTAGTTACATTTGATACTAAAAGAATATATGAAAAGAGATCAATTTTAGAAATTGTTAACATGATTGATAATTTCCAAAAAGACAATCCTGATGTAGAAATAACATACGAAGGACCTATGACAGATCATTTAAAGGATATGTTTGGTAAAGAACTAGAAATGAAAAATAGAATTCAAGAATCATATCAATTTGTATTAAATGATTTGTGAGAAGAAAAACAATTAAATAAGGAGTTTTGACGGGATGACTTTGAACCCTATGATTTTCAGTTGGATCATGCACAAAAACTTATTTCAAAAGTTAATTCTGCTAATTTTAGTTCGCCAGGTGCCGGAAAAACTATTATTTCATTTATGGCAATAGCTTCGCTATTTGCGGATAAAGAAATTCAAGATGTTGTAGTGTTTGGACCAAAATCTGCTTCAATCGCATGAGGAAAAGAGTGGAAATATGTTATGAAAGAAAAACATGTATCTCAAAGAAATATATCTTACTTGGATTTTTCGAACAAACGTGCTGATAGCATTAAAACTATCAACCCAAAAAATTGACCTGATTCAAAATTGAATATCTGATTTTTTAATTTTCATAAAATGTCTAACCTGGACTTTGTTGATAAACTTACAGAAATTTTAGAAAAGAGAAGGTTCATTTTGATCATTGATGAAGCTCACTATATTAAAAATAAAGTTGGTAAATGACATTCAGCAATAGCGACTTTATCTTCATTTGCTAAATACTCCCTGGTATTAACCGGTACTCCTTTACCAAGATTTGCTTCAGAGGGAAACTATTTAGTAAACATCATGTGGCCAAACATAGAACATAAAAATTTATCTGATGATGATTTTAAGGAATTTGGAGAAGGCGAAAATCCAAACTTAAAAGCCTATTTTTCTCATATTTTTTCTCGGAAAAATAAAAAAGATTTAGAGGCGAATGGTGAACTTAAAAAATTAAACAAAATTGATGTAAATATAAATATGACTAAAATGGAAGAAATGCTTGTCAAGAGTTTCCTCTCTTCACAAAGAAGTAATCTTCTCGATGAACATACTTGCTACAAGATGAACAAAGCATTACTTATTAGAAGAATGCAGGCCTCTTCGTACCCTCCACTATTAAAAGAACCAATGGAGAATGTTATTAAAGAACTTAGAGAAGATCTCTTTGACGCGTTAGAAGATAAAGAAAATGATTCTTATGATATTGAAGAAAATGAGAAAACTTTGAATGAAGTTAATAAACCTTCTTCTAAAAAAGTTGAGGAATTTATTCAAAAAACTATTGAATCATCGGAATTTAGAAGTGAAATACTTAGATTTGAGAATAAAAATGTTTATCCAGAAAGATGAGAAAAGGCGCTTGAAATAATCAAAGAAAATAACGAAAACATTGTTGTTTGAGACATTTTTAGAAAATCAATGAGTGATTTTAGAACATTTTTAAGAAATAAACTTGGCAAAGCTAGAAAAATAATTATTATAAATGGTTCGGTAACAGGAGATCAAAGAATCAATAGAATTGAAGAATTTAAAAATTCTAAAAATGCGATATTGATAGCTTCGCCTGCCACAATTGCTGAATCTGTATCACTTCATAAAAGGTGTCATATTGCTATATATTTATATAAAAATTATGTAGGTTCCCATTGAATGCAATCAATTGACAGAATTCATCGTTTGGTTTCCCCTAGCGATGAATCAAAAGAAAAATATATCTACAACATTATTTCTGCAGGCAATTCCATAGACCAAATGATAATGAAAAACCTAAATGAAAAAGAAAGGCAACAATCTAAATTAATAGATTAGGAGAAAAATGAAAAGTAAAAAAGAATTATTTAACAAATTATCAGCATTAAAAATAAAGGATTTAGAAAAATTAAATCTTGAAAAATCAGAAATAGAATATATTAAACAAAAATTATTAAATGACAAATTGGGTCTAAAACTTAATTTCACGGAAATTGATGAAAAACTAATTAATAACTATATGACTTTAGAAGAGATTTCAGAATTAGGAATCAATACCAAAGAAAATGAAAAGAATAACCTTCTAATTGAAGGTGATAATTATTATGCCCTTAAAGCGTTACAAGCTGCAGGGACCAAAGTGGATATTATTTATATCGATCCCCCTTACAACACTGGTAAGGAGTTCATTTATAATGATGATTTTTCAACAAAGAAATTCAAAAATATTGATGATAAGGATGATAAGGGTAAAGTCGTCACAGCTGATGATCCACACAAACATTCTAAATGATTATCATTTATGAAGAGAAGATTAGAGTTGGCCAAAGAACTACTTTCAGATGAAGGTGTTATCTTTGTTTCTATTGACGATAATGAACAAGCGTACTTAAAAGTTCTTATGGACGAAATATTTGGAGAAAATAACTTTGTTATATCTGGAATGGTTGAAAATAACCCCAAAGGTAGAAAAAATGGAAGATTTTTTGCGAACTCTTCAGAATACATTGTAATCTACACAAGAAACAAACCAATTTGAGCTGCTGGCAATATGTCTTTCAATGGCTCTGTAAATCCCAATAAGAAAATTCTAACTGATGACGATGGAAGAAAATACACGAGAGGTAAGAGGCAATTGATTGGTAAAAATACAAACCCAGAGCCAAATGGCGATAACTATGAAAGGTCTTTTTATATTTTTATAAATGAAAATACAGGTGAATATGAATTTATAAACACTTACTCAACAAATGGCGAAATCGTTAATAATCCTACTCCTAAAATCAAATTTACAAGGAAATACGCTCCAATCAGTTCTATAACAGGTAAATACAATAATGTCACTTACACAAAGGAAAAAATGGGAAGATTGATTGATGAAAATTCATTATTATTTTTCGATGAATTTATCTATGAAAAAGAAAGAAAAATTTCTTCTAAATTTAAGAATATATTCACAAAAGAAACTACTCATGGTGTCGATTTAAAAACCGAAACTGCCGGTAAAATTTTAAAATCAATTTTAGCGGAAAAGTCCTTCCCTAATCCAAAAAATCACAACTTCATTAAAATGATAATCTCCCTTGTTCCAAAGTTAAATGCGACAGTTTTAGACTTCTTCGCAGGTTCTGGAACAACAGCGCAGGCAGTTATTGAACTTAATGAAGAAGATGGTGGTAATAGAAGATTTATTCTTGTAACCAACAATGAGATGAAAGACGTAGATACAAATGTAAATCCTGAAAAAGGTATTGCAAGAAGTATCACTAGGGAAAGAATTTTTAGAGTTATTAACGGAGAAGGATCTGAGGGCGAGGAAATTAAGTGAGAATATTCAAAAGACAAGAAATCACTAAAAGAAAATTCACTAGCCTATCTTAAAGTTAAACATATCGATAAAAGAGATGGCAATTTCGAAGATATCGATGCTTCAAAAAATCTTTTCAAGAGAGAGTTTGACAAAGACCTTGACATAATTGATTTAAGAGGACAGGATAGAAATGAATAGAAAGACTCTTAGTTATCAAGAAAATGCAGTAAATGAAATGGTTGATGGAATTCAGTCAAAAAATGTTTATAAATTTCAAGCACCTACAGGTTCAGGTAAAACACTAATGACAGGAATGCTAATTGAAAAGATCCTCAAGGATCCATATTTTAATGTGTCAAAAAATACATTTATCTTTGTTGCGCCATCGACCGGTGCATTAGATTATCAAGGATATGAAAAAATTTCAGGATATTTAAATAGAGGTTGACTAAAAGGATTCTCAACTCATCACATTGGTGTCGCGGGTGGAAAAACTAAGAAATCTCAATATCTTGAAAATATTGATTATTTTACAGATGGAACTGTATATTTCATTGGGTGAGGTCTTTTCGGCACTAATTCCAATCTTTCTAAAATAGATTCAGAAAAAAATAACATTCAAAGAGTTATCCAAAATACAAAAGCTAAAAACACAAATATTATTTTAATTATTGATGAAGCGCATAGAGAAGTTATGACTAAGTCTGACAATAAACAAGCTATACTGAATGAAATGGACCCATTTAGGACAATCGAAATATCTGCAACACTAGATGATGCTGATACAAAGGTATCAATAGATGATGTAAGAAATGAAGCTGCAATCAAACAAAATGTTGTCGTAAGTACCGGAACACCAGAAATAGGCGAAGTAGATAAACCTGGAGAAATCGATGATTTAATTTCGGCAGCCTTAAAAAAACAATCTGAGATTAAAGCCGCTTATCATAAACGTAGAATCAATGATAACCCATTAATATTAATTCAAATACCCGATAAACAAAAAATATCTTCAGATAAAAATATTCAGGGTTCAATTGATGATTATTATTTAGAAGAAGTGAAAAAATCTTTAAACAATCATGGCTTAAAAGAAGGGTTTAATTATGCACTTTGACTGAGCGAAAATAAAACAACTAAAAATAAAGATGAAATAACAAAGTTAGACTCATCTTTTGATGTTTTAGTTTTTAAACAAGCAATTGCTACTGGATGAGATATTCCTAGAGCAAACATTCTTGTTAGACTAAGAGAACCTAAATCTCCTAAATTTGATATTCAAACACTTGGAAGAATTTTACGAAATCCTAGATTTAGATATTATGGAAATACTTTAATTGATAATGCATTCGTTTTTACAAGAGATGAAAAATATAGGGATAAAATAGTTAAAGAAGATTTTGTCAAAACACCAAATGAATTCCTAGAAGTTCCATTATCAAAACTAGGTGCAAAAAGTGATGTTTCTGTTAAAAAAGCCATCTTTAAAAAACCGGTCATCAAAGATGAAGTTATCGAATACATATATTCAAAATTAATTGAAGACCAAAAAATCTTAATAGAATCATTAAACGGGATTAATGGAAATAAGATTGTGACCACTTCAACAATTGAAATAGATTCTAGAACTTATGCAGGAAATAATCGTGAAGCTGAAATTCAAGCAAAAACAATAAGAAATAAAAATGCTGATCAATATATGCTTAACCTGGCATCCGATGATACATTATTTGAAATATACATCAAGTATATTGCATCATTTGAAGGGAGGGATATTAACCGTAAGGCCATGGATAAATTTATAAGTTATCTTTCAACCAACAATGTTTTTAAGAAAAAAGATATTTATAAAAAGTTAATAACTACTGAAATCAAAAATCAGAGAATCAAGGAATTCAAGATGATTAATATTTTTGAATACATTGAAAGGCTCAAGAATGAAGCTCATATGAAATTTTCACAAGTTGAATATGAAGACTATACATTACCACCAGAATTTTCTTATTCAACAAAAACCATCATAAAAGAAAAGTGAGATAACATAAGCACATATGAAGTTTCATTTAATGATAAATGAGATTCTACAATTGAAAATGATTTTTATTCAGAATTAAAATCAAGACTATCAACATTCCTAAACATTGCTAATTATGAAGACGACGAACCGAAAATCCATTTATTTAGAAATGGAACAAGTGAAAAGTCATTTTATATAGAATATTATGATGAATATGCAAAAGCCTTAAAATTTTACCCAGACTTCATTCTAATAAATGATATTGAGAAGACGATAGAAGTTCTTGAAACCAAGGGAAGAATTGCAACTGGGCAAAATATTGATAAAAATTCTAAAGCAAAATTTAGATCGGCCTGAGATCAGGAAGATAATTTAAAAGGAACGTATGATATAAAGTTCTACAGAGTTGAACGCGCGACCACTCATAGAGAATTCAACTTATTTTCTAAAAATAATGAAGTTGTATCTCTTGATCAATTCATGATGACAAAATACAACTTAATAAGAAAATAGAATTATAAAGAAGCGATGTATTTCTTTTTTCATTGTATAATTGCATCATGGATATTAACTGACTAAGAAAAAAAGATCTACAAATAATAAATACATTTTTATCAACTCCCCATACTTTATTAGAATTTTCGGAGACGGAAAGTTCGAAAATTGATATAGATTCACACGCTCAAACAACAAGGCTCCCAAACATTACAGAAAGAAAAATATTTGAGAGAGTTATGAATGCTTTGCCAGCAATCGAAAGAGAATCTTCGGACAATTTTTACAAATATAGTGATGTTGATATTTGCCCATGAGAAGATTTTCGAATCGGTTCTTACGATGTGGATTCATTAAACGATAAATTCGAATCAATGTGATTTTCCACTTTTATTAATTCACTTGGCGAAAATTGATTTTCCGGATACGTAAAATCTGTCTTAAAAAGAGGGAATATATTCGCTACATATACAACTGAAAGTGAAACAAATGTACATTATATGACATCCGTTTATTCTCCTAATGCGAAAAATGTTGCGAAGTACAACAAGGAAGAAGTTCTTAATGAATTCAACAAGTTAAAATTCAAAAGGAAGATTTATGGTTACGTAAGATATGGCGAGAGAAAATTTGATTTGTGGTCAATATGACGCGAATTAAAAAGAAGATTTCCAAGTTCCAAAGCATTAAAATTAGCAATGCTAATAATTAACTTTTTTGTAAAGGGAAAATGCATGAAGCAAGAAAAAGAATTTAGATTTCTGGTGCTGCCTTTCAAGGAAGAACTTAAAAATTTGAATGAAGAACAAATTATTCTAAAGGTTATACCTACACATCATTCAATAAAAAAGGACGATCGAAGATTAATGTGGAATCATTTTTATCCATTCACTGGCAATCATCCAGGTTCATCAAGTGAATGTGGGTGCAAAGATAAATGAGAAATAGATTGGCCATTGAGTCCAAAATATTGTTCTTAAACAACCCCAACAAGAAACACCATGTTTCTTGTTTTCTTTATTCCTTATAATATATGTATGAACAATAAACCATGAAATAAAAAACAAGTAGAAGAATATATTAAGATAGTTAAAGACTATAAGGCTCCAAAAATAGTATTAGATACTATTTATAAATATCTTAAAAAGGGTAGTACCCTTTTAGAGATAGGATCAGGATC